>JABSTT010004958.1:0-20144 GCA_013339685.2 Hyalomma asiaticum
TCTGCTGTAATTATAGAAATATGAAAGCCGCGCAATTAACTCATTACGAGGTTGTGCCAGCTCATGTGCGATAGCGATTCACTGCTCTGTGCTGGTAGCAAGATGAGCTGTTGTTGCCGTTCTACGTTGTTTTTCTTTATTTTTTGCCAGCAGGCAAAGCACACATTAAACGTTAATAGCTGCCACAAATCTGTCTGGTTAATCAAAATAATGTTAGTGTTGAAACGAAATGACACCAGCCTAGGCCACTGCTCCTTTTCCTTTTTTTTTTTACTCGAAACGCAAAAGCCTAACGTTTCGGGGTCAGCTCGGACCCTTTTGTGGTGAGTGCTGGTCTTTGAATCTTTGTGCAAGACGGCCGTATCAAAGAAGTGTGTCGTCTGGTAGTTTGAAGTGCAGATCAAAGAGTATCGATGAAGGTGAAAGTTTAGAAAGACGTTCGAAGTGTACATATAGCAGTGCTTGTGGGCTCTCTAACTGATACCAGTTATCTTGACAAATGGAAGTATGATTACAATCTCGCATGTTATTCTTAAGTGCTTGTCCTGAGTAAATCAAAGCAGCTGCGTTTCGCAAGAGAGAGATTTGAGAACTCCATGTTGAAAGCTAGAAAGGAAGTTATTATTATCACGAAAGCTAACTAGATCAGTGACAATAACGTGCTCCATTATTTCGCATGATATTGAAGTTAAATATATTGGTCGGTAATGAAGAGGAATATGAGTTTTGCCGGATTGAAAGATTGGCACAACCTTTCCTACCTGCCAATCCTGAGGTAATGAGGTAGACCGAAGTGATTATGAGAAGATGTATTCTAAAGTGATGGAATAATACTCAACGGTATTTTTTCAAAAACTTCGAGATGATACTATCCGCTCCACAAGCCGCGCTAAGCTTTAGGTTTTTTGATGCCACTGGGCTCAAAATAATAGAGTCCTTTGAAGGAAAATTATAAGGGGTCACATGAGGCAGTCCATTACTGGGCCTCGAGGATGAAAATGACTAGATTAACGCATTGTTCAAAATGGTTGCACAGTGCTGGCAGGGCACAGGCTTGCCATTAGGGGCGGTTAGAGATATGGTTTACGCATCGTTACACTGAAATACCTAACAAAAACCCTTTGGGTTACTTTTCAGCATGTTAGGAGGTGTAGTGTTGATAAAATGAAGATTAGAGGCTTTCAATGCTCTTAAATAACTGGACGATGCAATCTTATAAGCCTCCCACTTAAGTTGTGATTGCGAATGCGTTGCAATGCGAAAAAGCCGTTTTTTCTTGTTGGAAAGACGTTTCACTGATCTGTTGTACAATGGAGCTTTGTTATCTGAACAAGACTCGTTTAATAGGAATGAATTGGTTGCACAGTTTATTCATATTTCTCTTGAACTTTTGCCAGTTCAATTGTAACCGACGGTCGTCGAAGTGTGTCTAGAACTGATCTAAAAATGTTGATGGCTCACTGTTAATAGTACCTAAGTTCCCTCCTCTGTAATCTCTAATAGTTTTAAAACGGTTGCGTGAAGGTGACAATAATGGAGTGATATAAAAATGTAGAACATCGTGATCACTTAGTCCTGTTAAGTGAACCACAGAAGAGAGGAGATCAGTTGATAACGTGAGAACCAAGTCCAAGAGCGATGACGTAGTTTTTGCTACGCGTGAAGGTGAACTGACGATCTGTTGCAAGCTGAAATCGGCGCATGATTCAATGAAACGATTAGCTTCGGGTGGAGAAGACGACGAAAATGGACATTATTCGGACCAACAGATACTCGGGAAATTGAAGTCACCCATGATGATAACCTCTGCCGCCGGAAACTTAACTGTTACGTGGTTCAGACAGTCGTACAGGTTGTCGCAAAATGATGGTACACTTGATGGTGCGCGGTAACAAGCTCCGATGACTACTTTTTAAAAATTAACGCTCAGACGACACCATACAGATTCAATGTCACACTTTATTGGGATAGAAATGGACTCATAAGTCTTCTTAGTAGCAAACAGAACACCGCTGTAACAAGAACAACCAATGCAGCGACAGCTGCTCTAGCTGTAGGTTTCGAACGAATCCGGCATCGTGCCTCAAGTCAAGAAAAGAATAAGAGTACATCCTTCAGCTGAACAGGGGTGGGTACGTCACCCTAAATGACGGCTACAGATTACCCACACTCGATGCATCAATATTGGTACAAGTATATTTACAACGTATTTACAGCAGGATAACAGCCAGGCAGCCAATATGGTGGTTGTTGCCCGAAGCACACTTTGTCTACTTTCACGCAGCTAACACCTTCTTCTTCCTTGGCGCTCTAACACCGTAACAATATGTCGAGCAGTCGCGAAGATCGTCAAGTTCGCAAAGGCAAATCCGAGAATTGGAATAACGGTGAACTCAGTGTGCCTCGGTGATACGTACGGAACATGTTAAACAAAAGAACATATCCGATACTATCCGAACTAAGTATTGTAACGGAAAGAATAGGAGATGGTACAATGGCGCACTCCACTTCGTCGTCCTCTTCTTCATCTCCCATCTCCTTCTTGTCCCGGAGAGCCTCCATACTGCTGTGTTACGTGCGATGCATGACGACCCAACATCCGGTCATCTTGGGTTCGCCCGCACCCTGCAGCGGGTTCAGGAGCGCTTTTACTGGCCTCGCATGCGTCAGACAACAAAGCAATATGTGGCCAGTTGCGACCAATGCCAACGTCGCAAAAGACCTTCAACCGCTTCCCCAGGCCTTCTGCAACCGCTCATTCCGCCTCATGCACCTTTCGAACAAGTCGGCGTGGACCTGCTGGGCCCATTCCCACGGTCATCAAATAACAACCGATGGATCATCGTTTGTGTGGACCACCTTACACGCTACACAGAGACCGCGGCAGTACCGTCATCTACCGCTGCTTGCGTCGCATCTTTCTTGTTGCGTTATGTCGTCTTACGCCATGGCCCACCTCGCGTGATCATAAGCGACCGTGGTCGTCAGTTCGTGGCAGACACTGTTGAGGAGTTGCTTCGGCTATGTGGAACGCAATTTCGACACTCCACGCCGTATCATCCGCAGAGCAACGGCCTTGTTGAACGTACGAACCGAACCTTGACGAACATGATAGCCATGTACGTGTCATCGGATCACAAGAACTGGGATGATGTGCTACCATTTATAACATACGCCTACAACACTGCGAAGCATGAGACAACAGACTACAGCCCTTTTTATTTGCTCTACGCCAGGTCACCGCGGAGCTTCCTTGACACTATTCTGCCGTTTTCATTAGACACAGAAGATTCAGTAGCCAAGACACTTTGCCTTGCCGAGGAAGCCCGTCGAATAGCACGCATCCGAACGTTGGCATCTCAAAGCCGCTCAAAGCAACGATATGACAGCACCCATGAAGAGGTTTCGTTTGAAAAGGGTGATCTAGTGCTGCTATGGACCCCACAGCGCAGGCGTGGCTTGTGCAGCAAGCTTCTATCACATTATGTCGGCCCGTTCGTTGTGCTTGATCGCCTGAGTGATCTCACGTATGTACTTGCGCGGCTTTTGTCTAAAGACAGGCGCTCCAGGAAAACGCAACTCGCTCACGTTGCACGTCTCAAACGTTACTATCCCACCACAGCACAATGACTCACCCGGTGGGCTTCGTCTGCGAAACGGGGATTGTAACGGAAAGAATAGGAGATGGGAGATGAAGAAGAGGACGACGAAGTGGAGTGCGCCATTGTACCATCTCCGTGGCTATCTACCTTGGCGATCCCTCATCCCCGCTGACCGTCACTTGTAAATAAACATCCTTCATCCGTAACAGTATCATTACCAATACGGGCGACAGCTCCCACTCTACAGGCATTGATTCCGTGTAAAGTGGTGCCTGTATGAAAATACAGAGCTGGTGCGTGATGGGACCCACAAACCCCACACAACCAAAAAGTGAAAAAGAATAGAACCTACGCATTAGTGGCGCGGAGACTGAATAAGAAGTGTAGCTAGGGGTGATCCCCTCGTTCTTTCCATCCTCCTCATCATCACTCCCCTCTCCCACCCCTTCACATAAGACATTGCAAAATACTGAACTAAGCTTCACCATCTCCTCTCCTCCCCTCCCTCACTCTTTTACCACCATCAGATCTACACATGTACTAGAATATTCAATGCTTTTCCATCTCATCTCCATAAGTTATTTCGGTTAAATATGTCGCATTACTCCAAGCTAAAGAGAAGTGCGCATGAATGTGTCGAAGCGCAACAGGAGGAACATGTGCTCGTGAACTTTCGAGGTTATTGTTTTTGTTCAAGGTTTACAGACTTCCGACCGGCTTAAAGAGCTCGGCTCTTATACGCATTTTAAGAAAACTAATAGTTATAGAAGAGCGCCACTCGACATGTAAGAACTGCGTGCAGCGCGCAGACTTCAGGCCGTCAGCGCTGCTTAGCTGTGGACGCCGTGTTAGCTTCATTACGGTAATCAGCCCTTACAATGAATAACATAATTATGCACATAAATGCTCTAAATGGTTAGCTTAGCACTTTGCGATTTTATTGCACACGTCGTTTGGGCAATCAGCAGGCTAGCAGGGAGATGATGATGCCCCTTCAGGAGTACTTTCTTCACTTCTTGCGGAACATGCCGCCTGCTCCGACGCCTCCACCGAGAGCAGCAGCTTCGTTGGGAGCTAGAATAAGCACAGCTGAAAACAAAGGGCACATGGAGTTGCAAGATAGAGCAAGAAAGACATGTGACAACCCTAGTAACGTGCTCAACACATTATCTAGAAATCAGAGTTTGTAAAGCAACATACGCACAAACATATCTAAATGCCACCTGCGTTGAAAAGCTCTCTAAGCATTTTCCGATCGAGTGCCTGCTCTTAAATACGCCTAATATTACCCAACGAAAAGTTAGCGATAAGAATGTGAAGTAGTTTTCACTTTACGTAATACTCCATGTATGTGCTTACAAATAAATTACCAATCAAAACAAAATTCGAGTTCAGCAATCAAATTTGTATAATATGTCACACCTACAAGGGACGCATTATTTCGATCAAATCAAACGGTACATTCTTTGATTAAGACAAAGTGACATTCTGTGTCGCACGCATGTGTAGGACGTACGGCAGAATGCCATTTACCTTCAGCTACCTTAGCTTTGGAGATAAGGTTTTCAAGGGGTGATATAGACCATTCGGGTTTGATTCTCGACCATCACGGCAGCATTTGGTAGCGCATAAACGCAAGAACACTCCTTTGATTATGTGCACTTGAAAGAGCATCCGTAGGTATAAATGATTAATGATAAATGCTATGGCACACTTTCGGCATAGCAGGCATCTGTTTCAGCCCATAGATTTGGGCAATATCTTGCGCCTGATTTTCCGGGCAATGTTTCTGACTTTTGGCCAAACAGTACAAGGTAACAGTGTCATTCTTTCTACACATTTCTTACATAAATTCATACCGCATATAATACTGCAACGTAGGCCCCGAGAAATTATCAGTAATTGTACCTAGGGGGCGAGGTTCCCTCAAGCCGCGTCAGTGCCGCTTATTTTCCACATCCACCTCCACTTACCACTTCTCTGTAAGTGTGTGCATGTGCAAATGAAAATAATAAAACAAAATCAAATCAAATCAAACGAAATTTAGCACCGCCTCTAGAAATCCAAGCGCGGAAAACTTATAAAGTTTGGAGCAGTGAAACAAGGATGTGGGCACCTAGTTGAAAGCGCACCTAGTTGAAAAAAGTCGCAGTGGCCAACACCGAGTGCTATTGCCTAAGTGCAAACTAGAGCTCACAACCTAGCGTTATCGCAATACCACGTATGATTATGTGTGGGCACACAGGACGTTAGAATAGATCTAGTTTATAGCTAGCTGTAACTGAACGGTACCTATGGCAACGGCGAAAGCCACCAGAATATCCATTCCGAGTACACGGTTCATGATTGAAGGGTCTGGAAAAGAAATATGTCGATATAATGTAAAGATGATCGTGATATCGACGCTGGACTTTTAAAAAGTTGTCACTATATTAGGCCGCCCAGAATACTGTGTTGTGTAATATTTTTTCACTAGGTAATTTTAATAACAAGAAATATTCGCTCACCCCGCGGAAATAATTCACTTCTGTATTCGTAACCTAGAAGTTTTAAAGGTTTTCTTACAAGGACGAAGGTGACTGCCGCACATTTTGTTCAGTGTAGGTGGCTGGTTCCGTATTTCTCTGGAGAAAGCAAGCGCTACCTCATTCCTTACAACGAAAAAGGGATTACTGGAATACATGGGAAACTGCAGAATTGCATGTGAATATTGTGTTTCGTAAAAAAAAACTAAGCAGACACCTGAATTTAAGTGTATTTGCAGACAAAACTCAAAGGAAAAGTATCCCCTTGAGAAATTTTACGGTGCTCTTTGCGGTATAGACGCCTGCATAACCTATATTGAATTATAGTGTAAGTTAACTAGCATTGTTTGAAGACTAACTGCAGTTATAGCACTTCCAAAATATTTAACGTCTACATAGCTAACTAAGCCGGAGCAGCAACACAAATTTATTAACACAAGAGAGAGATGTGTGATGACTTACTCAGCGGTTGTGTTGGGGCAGCCTCTGATCAGATGGGCCAAGCGGCAATTGAGTATCCTCAATGCTCGCCAAACTTATATACAGAAATCCGCCCGTGGGCTCCACTTTCCCGACACGGCCCCATTCCACTCAAACATAAAGGTTGATGTCACTGAAATAGAAACCAAATAATTGTAGCTCCCTCTCATTCAACTTTAATTAACGCAAGATACAACACTGCCTCCGCGCAGCCGCAGAAATTAAATTGGACGCAACATTCACGAACAAAATGATCCGTCGGAAGGGTCGGTCATTTTTGCAGTTGTCCTGAAATCATACGCAGACAGCAAATATGAAGAATTCAACGTTCTTGTGTAACATCAACCTTCTAATTTCACCGAACAGGCTTCATTGAAGCCTTTTGAAAGGACGTCAACTGTCAGTGTTGCCTGTTTGACGTAAACTGACACAGACAGGCCTCACAGTTTGATGTTCTGTCTATACATTTGGGCAATAATATTTTGTGCCCAATTATCCGGGCAGAGTTTTTTAGTTTCGGCCAAACAGTACAAAATGACAGTGCAAATCTTTCTACACATTTCGTACCTTCTGAGTGCACTGGAATTTTAGCCGCTTCTCATAAATTTTTGGCGACAGCGGGGGTCAATCTCGTCACAATTTGCAAATGGCGCTTACTGCGGCGGATCAATAGAGCCCGTCTATTATGAAATATATTCTGGAGAGGTATTTGTCGTATCACACACAAAGGAATGAATGGGTGAATTTCGTAGCTATTGTGTTTTTGTAGTAGAAATGTCTCCTCCAGGCAGACGTGGTCTCGGGCATAAGCACTAAATGTCAAAATCAGGGCAGTTTACATGACTCCTTATCAAGTCCAAATTATTTCATGGAGGCTCAGCTCACGTCCGCTTACCGTTATTTAAATTTTATGCCTGACGGTAGCTGACGAAACCTGTACAAATGTTGAGATTGAATATTTTTGGGGGGATTCGGGGTCTTAATATCTGACAATTTATGAGACACTTTGGATGCAAACATTGCCTTTGCGAACACGCTGAGAAACGAAAAAAATCTGGGTGATCAAATAGTTCGCACATATCCAGTAAGTACACCATTGCCGGGTAGCCCATTATATGCTACCAAAAGCCCGTTTCCGAAAATAAATTGCAAAACTTATTATATTTCTCTAGCCTTACGCGGTGTTAGTCATGTGTTGCACTGAGAAAGTGCTATAAGAAGATGATTTTTGTCAAAAGACAATCGATAACCAAAGGCCACATTTGATCAAAAACATCTAAAACACCGCGGTCATCTCGTTCATGTATTAGGTGGCATGCTGTAATAGATCGGGTTATTGGCAAAACCGGTGCCACGGAAACATACCAATAAGGAGTAAAGCTGCTAGTACCGACACACTGATGGACATACTTGGTGCGCGTCTATGTAATCCGGCTCCAAGCACTGGGAGATTTCAACGATTGTGCAAGTCTTCCGAAATATGCGGCCCATGGTAAAGCCGAAGGCTCCAGTAACTGCCTCCTGAATACGACCTCCAAGACGTGCTGAGATTATCGAGGACAATTACCACTGCTCACAAGTACACGAATATGCTGTAAGTGCTTACTGTTTACACGAAAATTCCTGTAAGGGAAAGGAACCTATGATGACGGTTTGCCACACGCAACGCTTCCCAAGGCTACCTCAAGATCGCCTTTTTGAGAAGGCAGAAGACAGATCCGCTGACTTCAGTCAAGTCGTTGTCAATTCTCAACCTGCAGAGAAAGTAAGTGACATCTGTTTCGCCCTCGAGTGCTCCCTTGGACATGTTTTACTAGCCCTGGGCCATCCATTGCCCCCCTAGTGTCACTGAAAGGCAGATAAAAGCTACACCAGGGGCCAGAGAAAGTAGCGTGAAGGGAAGCCTTTGAAAGGGCCTTTCAAAAGCCACCCAATATCGTCGGTGATCGACTACGCCTACGCTCTGTTCTTTGTTCTCAGCTTCCGTTTGCAGGATGTCTTCAGAACTCACGCCAGAGAAGCAAGGAACAGTCTCCTTCAGAAAAGGGATCGCTGTACATCACATAATAAAACCAAGATACCACCGACGAAGATAACACCGAAGACTGCTGAGGTTAAACATCTCCCTTCCAAAAGAATAAATTTCTCTCAGCTGACATACTCGTTCACTTTGATAATCAGGAGTTCCGCAGCCAATGCCAATAATGCAGCCGGTTATCAGGTTATTAGCGGACCGTTGTCTCGTTCGCTCCACATGGTAAGGAGACAGTGCCAAGGGTCTAAGCTGCGGTCCTCGTCACCAGCATGCACTCATGTTCTCGCGCTGGTGGATAAATACATATTGAAAGCCAAAATTCGCGAAACCACATTTTTCATTTGATACACTATAGTTTCAGACACATTTCAGACACATCATTTTGGGCGTGGAAATTCTGCATTAATCGTGAGTATAGGGCGAACACAAACTTTCGAGATAGGCTCATGAGCTTTGTAGGCAAGCTAGCGCCTGATTCGGACACCCGTTACTTAGGGTCATCATTGTTATGTTGTTCGATTTTGAACGACGTCGCTTCTTTGTGGCAACGGAACATTACGCTAACCTGTAAAGAAACTCACAGCGGCCGTATCCGTCGTTGCATAGTCGGAGGCAGTGTGTCAGTTTCGTTGGCTCTAGATGTTACCGGAACTTGCGTTATCATACACCTACGCCGTTTACTGCAGGGAGAGGAGCGACCGACTTCAGCCTCGAATACCATCTTTTCTGGGCACAAACTGCAACCGCCTGATGTAACTACACCCTAGTTCATGTGCACCTGTCAAAGTTGGACAGAATGACGATCTCTCTAATTGCGCCTCACCGACCACCAAACAGTGGTGTAAATACAAACCACTCGAGTGTGATATCATCCAGTATTTCAGGCCTGTTACAGTGTATTGCGCTATCTTTTCTTTTAATTCATCATTTAATGTCAATGATTCTTATCATAACACACCGAATTATTACAGATGGCAAGAACAACTGTAAGCTAACGCGCCTACCGTATTTTGTTTTTCATATTGACAAAGGCACTGCCCATGACAAAATCCAGCGTATGCTCGCTGACGACACCATATAACATTCTAATGATCCGTGGACATCACCCGCCGTTCTTTTCAAAAACGAGCATGACGCAATAAATTTTGGTGGTGAAGAACCCAAGCAAACAATATTATAAAGCAAGCGTTTCATCAGCTTCTCCATATACAAGGCTCTTTAGACAGCTTTATGAACCCCACATACTTCATATCGACGGATATTCGCAAAATGTGCCCGAATAGAGGTAGATGACTGCGACGATGTAAAAATCGTCATAATTGCGTATGACGAACCTCGAAGACAAGCTCAGAGGCGGATGAAAGCTTGAATCGATGAGGAGATTGCTAAAAGCGATGTACATAAAGGAATGTCGCTGGAGCTAACATTTCGGGCTTGTCTTCGTCTGGGCGGCAACTGTCTTGGAGCAACGTCAGGACCTACTCTTGGAGATTCATACCGACAAAGAAACGGAACATTCTTCGAAGAAGCTGGCATATGCCTAATGTACTACATTACGTTCCTTATATCGCTTCGATAAACACCGTCAATGTCACTTCTTCGAAAAGGTACAAGACAGCACCGCTGGCCTGTTACTGACGGATCGCAACTGTGAAAACAATGTGCTTTAGACTCGCTGAATCTTTTTTACGCAATGAAAGGTTGCGTCAACAATCGCAGGAGTCGGCTTCTCCAGTTTGAGCCTATGACTTCAAAGGACTGTTTGATTTCTTCGAGACTTCCTTACGATCGAAGATAGAAGAATGCCCGCGCTCTCAAATTCTTCTAGCAGAACTAGAAGGGAACAGTGCCCTATGGAAATATGCCGCATAAAATTGCCTCCCACCAGAGATGGTGCTTCGTGGGGTTTTGGCCAAGAAGGCGCGGTTTCGTCAACAAAAGCAGCGGATTTATGGCTTTTCTACCGATAGAAATCAGCAGCAGCGCAACTTTCAAATACGTCAGAGATGATGGGGTAATAATAGGTAAAACCGGAGGCATTCACGCGAATCTCATTGATTCTCTTTGGTGGCTGCGTCACCGAAAGCCTTTGAAAACTTAGAAAACCTATGTTTCCATGCCCGGCAAGTGTCTTACTGTAGCGGTTTTCTAGATGAGATGTTACTCATTTGCAACCATAACTAAACGTTCATTTGCCCTATTGAATCAGCGTCTTGAACGAGTCTTTCATAGGCTTCCTGTGCAAACCCTGACTGCTCGTATAGCACTGATCAAGCCTCCCAGGCTGAGTTCATATACTTGCCAGCATACGGGTTCAGCGCTTTAGACCAGCAGTTTCGTACTAATCCTCCCGATTGTAAAGACCCGGTGCAACAGCTTACCTTCATCTCGGCGACGAAGATGTGACAAAAACACACTGCTGCGCACGCAAAGCTATCTTCGACATCTCACTGTAGAACAAGTGGGCCAGTGTCACATGGGGCCACTAGTTAACGCGGATTATTTGACATCTTCCCGTGCGCGTGTGTAATCATTTAAACATGCACGCTTTAATAATAACAAGTATTGGTATGATATCAGACATCTAGAAACATTGCGACATACCTGAACAGCCTTATATAAAAGCATTTTTTTACCTTTATTTTCTTTCCAGTACCCTCTTTCCCTTCTTTCTCGGTGAATTTCTCTGGTTTCAGCCAATATGTTGTCGGGTATGTTAACATATTTTTTTCAATAACCAACGTTTCATTGAAAAAAGCAGCGCACCTCGGTAATGCTCGCTGCCCTGATTTAACTGCAGTTGGTGACAGTAGTCGGTGACAGTGGTGCAGCAAATGCCAAGTTCCACAGTGTGTAGGATGTTTCAGACCCATTCATAAGCAAAATACTCCATTAACTTAGAAACAGTGTGTCGGTTACAGATTTTTCTTCCGTTCATACCCTCCGAAGGTACGAACGAAAGGGTACAGATGTGTACCGGTTTTCATGCACTCCAAAAAAGATACATATATGTAACGCTTTTTTACACAATCCGTCGGGCCAAATTTATCGAAAGTAGTGTCAGACATTTTGAAAGTTATCTTGAGTGTTGTAATTAAGTCTATAAGCGAAATTTAAATGAATAAGTGTCTCACAAAAAAGTTAACCAGAATTTGCTTTGATGCCCATCGTGTCGCTTTTTCTCTGGCTACGCACTGAAATAACAGTATATAACGGCCTTGTGTTAGCCCTCCTGAAACATTTCATGTAAATATTATTAGTATTACATCAATAAAGATCTGGAAGATCCCACGTATAATGGGAATCAACGCCGATGAGACGTGCCAGTGACGATATTGCGTATACGAAGTTGCCTGGCATTCAGATAATACTCATAGTAGGATAAAACTCGTTGTGCTAATTGAAAGTTCTTTCGGTAAAATGGGCTTGCCAGGCGCGTCAACCGCGTCGCTACGACTCAAGGATGACTCACAATGAGACCTATTGCCGCTGCTTACGTTAGTCCATTGAGGCCTGCTTTATCGAATGGAAAGACACACGACAAGGCGTCGATGTGGAATTCCTCGTTTAGTCTTCGTACGGTGTCCAGCAAACTGGAAAAAACATTTCGATGATGGTGGTACACAGAGTATGCATTTTTTCTTACATTGCTACAATAGGATTAACACGCACTACAAGCGTAACATAATGTAGATGAACAGCATCACCACACTTGGGAATCCACGAGACTTCTTTTATGCGGATATGTTTACCACAAATCTCCTTGGATGACAAAAGCACGTCTGCCCTCTGTCTTGCATCGCGCACAACATGGTCGGCATCAAATTTTCCACGTGTTCTCTGGCTGGTCCTTTGGCTGCAATGTTAACTATAAATAACACGTGGTGGACATCGGCTACCTCGGGTTTAGCAGTAGCAGTATGGGCCACATATCGATGTTGTAAAGATACGACGATAGCGAGGTAAATACCATTCATTCACGTTTCCGATACATTCACGCTCTACCACTCCATTATTGGTGCGCACCAGGAAAACGAAAGGACTAGTGCTTAAACGAGACGGACGTGAATAGATATTTCAGAAGATACAGTTGCACTTCTTAATGGTCACACAAAACATGCATTGGATTTCAATTTAGGCATGTATTTTTTGGAGAAGGAATAAGTAGTACGTTCCAGCAATGTAGGGCTGGGCGAAATAAGCAAGGATATTTAAAAAATAGTTCCAGCGGTTGCTGTTGCCGAGTACGAACGGACTTTTCGGGCATTAGAATGTTATTTGCCATACAGCCCTTCACGGCAATAAATCAGGCTGTCATGATATGCCGTAATGAAAAATACTATTGCAGCAATAGAGCGCAAAGGACCGAACTAGCAGTTTACTTCTCTCTGATTGAACAAGCCGCTGAACACCACCGTAATGGAAAGCGCGCCGTATAGGCCGATGCCATCGTAGTCTTCTTCATATTGCTTCGAAATAGACGTTAATTGGTCGTGTCCGTAATTACACCGCCGATACTCTATTAGTTCAGTTTAGAGCTCGTTGAGAGTGCAGTTGAGAGGAGATTGACATTTTTGCCAAGCGGACAAAACCTTACACGTGTCCAATCCAATTAAAAGGGACCGATCCGTTTTCTAAAAGTGGTGAACTGTTCGTGTTGCTTGACTAGGTCGAATGACAACCATGGAATGACAGCCGTGGAAGAGTCCCTTAGGTTAATTGTATGTTGAGCAAAAAAATTCTGTATTGTCGGCTCCTATATATCAACTGTAGCGTTTTTGCAATGCTGTGCAGTAAAAATTGCTACACGAGGGTTATTTAAGGATATATAAGCTGATTGCGAAATGAGAAAGATCAACACCGGAAAATTGCGAATATCCTCCTCTCTACCTGTAAATGGGTACACATAGAATTTCAAGGGTTAAAGAAACGTTGATTCTAGGTGTAATCATTGAAATCGCATATTCTTTATTACCACGTATGCAATAGGCGAAACCTCTGTGTACCTACTGAAGGCGGTAAGTGTAACATATGAATTCGTTTGGATATCCTGAGAGTCACCGCCTGAGGTCCCGTGAGATTTTGATGTGGCAAGGTGAATAAATAAAATAAATGTTCCTTACACCAACGGCCGTCGCTACCGCAGTGTCCAAAAATACAAGTACATGTTGTTATAACTGCGGTGCCATGGAGCACATCCTACTTGAGTGTCCTGCATATAAAGACGAGCTAGAGCAATAACACGGCAATTTACAGAAGGTTAACCAAGGCCACTCCACGCTGACAAGGATGTTGGGTCCCAGGCTTCCCCCATCGAAGCAACGGGAAGCACTGGGCTACTTGTTCAGCCACATCGAGTCTATCGTCTTGTTGTACAACCATTGTACTTTTCACCAAAAAGTGTGTGTTTTCTTGAGCGCATAACTGTGATCCTCTTGGTTAATTACCAATTGGTTAATATATCTAGTGAGGCATGTTCATGCCCACAGTGTTCACATTCTCAGAATGGTCTACCGTGACAGCTTGTGTCGATATGTACCAAGCGTAAGCAAACTACATACGAAGATGTATCCTTCGATCGTACACAGCAGTAAGAACAATCGACCAGCGGATTAGGTAGTAAACTTTAAAAGAGGCAAAGTAATGCAGCCTCTACTTAGCACGAGGTGGCTAGATAAATAGATGATTAAAATAAGCAGATCTGCTCTAGCCTCACAAACACATTCGCACAGAAGTATGAATTGTTCACGAGTATTTCAACAATAAGAAAGTTCATTATTTGGTAAAAAAGAAATAGACAGTTTCATTTAACTTGAAAATTCATTCCAGTAGAAATTTACTGCAAAGCGTACATGCGTGGCACTGTATCATAACCAATATGTGCTGTCAGATAGACATCGCGCTTATAAACCAGCATTCCGAGGTACACGCGTGCATACTGCTACGCCGAAGGTATATCCCCGAAGAGAGCTATACGAGGAATTATGCAGGAAAACTTACCACAATGAGCCTCTTCAATCAAAAACAAATAGAGATATGTGAGCAAAAGAAAATATTCAAGCGCATCACACTAACAGAACATACAAGAAGACTGGAAATAGTCCATGCGTGGTCAGAAGATATAACAAAATCCCAACGAGACGCAGAAGTAGTTACCACTTGGCCTTGTCTTTGCTGTATGCAGGTTGCAGTGATCTTGGCCTAAAAGAGTGGAGCGGTTCTGCCGGGTGTCCGTTTTCTTTCCTAAAGCACATCCTAATAGCTTCGCCATTCGGCAACACCACATAGTTTTGGGCCACTCATATCCAGGCGCTCACACATATCGAAGAATATATCCAGGAGCTCACACATGTCGAAAAACCCAAAGTCTTGGGCTGGCATCCCCGACACACAGCGCATTCAGCATGACGACGCTAAACTGCCAGACCAGTGACACAGCACGTGCACGCCCTTCTACCTCTCTCAACACCCCATTCCGCGCTGCGCGCCAACAGTCGACAGAGAGCTTTGGCACAATGGATATTCTAGGAACCGGATGGGGAGGGGGGGGGGCGGACTGCCAGACTTGCTTTTCCTTGCAAAGTAGTAGTGCTGGTTCAGGAATTTTGTGCACGCAGCATGCGCCAGCGTGGCGCGCCTTTCGGCATGGTTTGCCAGGTCGTTTTGAAGGACCTTGGTTTTACGATTTCTGAGGAAAACTGACATCCGCGAAGTCTTTTTTTTTATTGATATGAGATTAGGAGAAGGAGGCGCCGGCTACTCCTTGGCTCCTGGGGTCCGTACAACAAGCATGGTGCCAAGCAGTATGCGAAGCAATCTGGCATAATCACAAGAATAGTGGTTTCGTCAGAAGAGTAACAAAGAAACACAACGTATACAAATATAAGTTCAAACACATTAGAGACTTTTACTTGAAAATTCCGCGAAGTCTTTCATGCGCGTTCCTTGTTTTTTGTTTTTTTTTTGCTTCACATGCAGTATTACTGCTACTGCTACTATTACTATAATTCTGCCTTCTCAAACTCTTTCAGAAGGCAGAATTATTTGACATCTTTGAAACAAGTGCGCTTGCCACACTTGACAGCCACACGCATGTGTTTATATTTGAGCGCACACACAAGGAATGTAGCTAGCCGTGTATCGTATGAGCGAGCCACAAAGGAAATGCTCAGAAAAAAATGAGCCAGTACAAATCTTTGAGCATTATATCCAGAAGCGGTTTTATGTGGCAGATGGTTACGAAAAGGGAATCTGCGGTAATTATAGAAATATGAAAGCCGCGCAATTAACTCATTACGAGATTGTGCCAGCTTATATGCGATAGCGATTCACTGCACTGTGCTGGTAGCAAGATGAGCTGTTGTTGCCGTATTACGTTGTTTTTCCTTTTTTGCCAGCAGGCAAAGCACACATTAAACGTTAATAGCTGCCACCAATCTGCCTGGTTAAGCAAAATAATGTTAGTGTTGAAACGAGATGACACCGGCCTAGGCCCCTGCTCCGTTTCTTTTTTTTTTTACTCGGAACGCAAAAACCTCACGTTTCGGAACCAGCTCGGACACATTTGTGGAGAGTGCTGGTCTTTGAATCTTTGTGCAAGACGGCCGTATCAATGAAATGTGTCGTCTGGCAGTTTGAACTGCAGATCAAAGAGAGTATAGATGAAGGTGAAAGTTTAGAAAGACGTTCCAAGTGTCCATATAGCAGTGCTTGTGGGCTCACTAAATGATACTAGTTATCTTGACAAATGGAAGCATGATTACAATCTCGCATGTTATTCTTAAGTGTGTGTCTTGAGTAAATCAAAGCAGCTGTGTTCCGCAAGAGAGAGATTTGCGAACTCCATGTTGAAAGCTAGAAAAGAAGTTTTTATTTTCAAGAAAGCTAACTAGATCAGTGACAATAACGTGCTCCATTATTTTGCATGATATTGAAGTTAAAGATATTGGGCCGGATTCACAAAACTCACTTACGAGAAAATTTTTGCGTAAGAGAAATTTTTCTGCGTAAGTGGATTCACGAAGCGAAGAAAACGTCGTAAGAGGACGTGGTTCCCACATCGGCCGCTGCTATAGCGAGCGCTGGGGTTGCCGATTAATATATCAGCGATAGTGATGCATTTGCGACGTAGGCGAAAAAGGCTCGTAAGTGGATTCACGAAGCAAAAATGGTCGCCAAAACAGCGTAGCTAAGCGGAAATCCTAAGAGTGGTCCGGAGCACTCTTACGAGCAACATGGTGGCGTTGGAACGGGCAACCGCGGCGGGTATTTGGGTGCCGTAGGTGATACTAAAAAAAGAAATTATGGCCATGTAAGCTGGCTGATGATTGCCGCGTATGTACAAGGCTCACAGCCTTGAGGTTGCTGTTGCAATTCTCTTTTACGCATTGGACAATCTTGCCACTAGCACTTGTCCAGTAAGCTTGTTGTTGGAGTTATTAGAGGTGCCTATTGGGTATTTGCAGCAAAATACCTTATGCATGCAAATGCTTGCGATTGGATGAAGAATAAAGAGTTGCGTGAATGGTGCTTGATGCCAAAATCGGTGCGGTGTATGGTCAGTATTTTTTATCTTGTTTTTTTTGCGTCTCCCAATAAGGCGTACAAGCTGTGTTGCCGTTGCAGCATTGGTCGCACATGTACCACCATAAGGGAACGGACAAAATTCTGTCGCACACTATTGGAATGGAAGTTGAACAGTAGGCTTCAGTCAGCCATTCACGAACTCCTTATGTCGTTTACAGCTTCTCTAGCTGCAGTGGTCTTTATTATTTCCCAATAGGAACGCTCACCCAAATGCAGCTTCCGCTGTACATTATAGGCTGATTTACTGAAAACATATTGCTTCAACATATCCGCACATACAAGATATGTGTGATTTTTCGCATAAACTAAGAAATAAATTGAGTTTAATAGACATTCACTGTCCGTAAAATAAAATGAAAAGGTTTCGCTATGGCAAATACTTAGGACGGAATGCAAGCGCCTAAAATGCACGCGGAAGCCTGTGCTAATGCAGTGCAATGTCACCTCGACTGTACTCGCGCATTTGACAATTAGTTTCTTTTTAATTGGACGTCAGAGTCTCAGCAAAAGGCCGCTTCGTCCCTTGAGGTGCGTATTGTGGCTGGAATGTTAACCTAACCGAAGTTATCGCGTAGTGATATGCCGTGCATCACACCCAAGCCTACGCCAGGCATCATAAATATCGTAGCAGACGACGACAGCAGACGACGGTTTGAGCGAGAGGCCAAGCATGTGATTGGTTAGAACGAGGCAACTCTCTACAGCAGGCCATTTTATGACGTCACTAAAATGATGTCACTCACTTCTTTCACCGCGCACTTCTGTGGTGGTCGTCACATTATCCCCCTCGCACATAAGAGAATTTTTCATATCACCGCAAAGAACACGGAAGTATTTTTTAAGAGCTCTCTTAAGGCGAAAAGAGCATCATGGCGACGTAAACACAGTATGTGGGTGTTGTTTCGTGGTAACGTTTCTTGCTTGAGCTCCTCTACGATTCCATGGGATGTGTTGTTAATGCCGTCGCTTTTCCGGTGCGTGAAAGTTTTGTGAAAACCATCGCCAGTGTCTCTATTTGAGCGGTGAACACTGTTGAAGCCTCTGCCTTTGTGCTCGTGAACAGGGAACCGCGGTCAGTGTGCCGCCGTGGACTCACATTTAGGAAGCCTGCATTGTGTGTTTGAAGACCGGTCAGTTCGTTTGCCTTGCTTTGTGGTCGTTTGTTTTTGCGGCCTTCGCCGTTTCGCATCGACTGTGTTTGGGCGCGTTACTTCAAGGATAACTCCGTGTTTAGAAAGATACGACCTAGGCGTGTGCGTAGGTGCTGTGTTGACACTTCGAAGTCTTTTGAAGAGGCAGAGACCATGTGGAAGCAGTGCAACAGGTAACATAATTGTCGACTGCGCTACGCTTTGCCTTTGTGCCCTTCCACACCGTCACTTTGCTTGCGTTAGCGGCTAATATGCGGAACCTGAAATAATACACGGATACGTTCTCTTGTGCATTTTTTATTTTATTTATTTTATTTATTGACACTCTATGGCGTACAGGCCAAAACAGGAGTTTCAATATTAGGCACAAATGCAGTTGTTAATAAAAAATGCAAAGAGATTGTAGTTTCTTTCACGGAACTTAAAAAAACCATAAAAATTCAGAAAGAAACGTAATGAGATAAGTGCACGAGGTGCTATTTAACGACACACATATCAACTTGTTCAACAGAACACTCAACAAGACAATGCTTTCGAATATATAAATTGCTATTCCGACACTATTAAACGACATTAAGTACAATCGGTAAAATCGCTCAGCAAAACCCTTTCAAGGATTTTAACCTCATTGAACGTTGCAACATCGTGCGGTAACCTGCTGCACGCATCGATAGCCTACCCAATAAAGAAGTTTTTAAAAGAATGTGTGTTGTGTCTCAAAGGCTGTACGTAATGTCTGGGGCCACTGCGTGAAAGTGATGTGTCAATAATTAATGTTTTGGCTATTTCGGTTTCATATTTCCCATAAGATATCTGGAAAGGAAACATTCAGGCTGTTGAAGCGCATTCTTTCCTGCACATTAGGAAGCGATGCTTGCGCAGCTCTTTCAACGCCGTTACCGACTGCGTTCGTTTGAATGAGTTAAAAACAAATTGTAAAGCCCTATTTTGAACGCGTTCACATTTAGCAATGCTTCTGCGTGTGTGTTGTTTCCATATCGGACATGCGTATTCCAGCAATGGCAATATTCTAGTCTTATATGCTACAAGGTTTACCTCAGTTGTCGCATGACTTAGGTACGACGAAGCATCCACGGTTTATTTTGTGCCACTGTCAAAAGCGCAAAGATTTCGGTGGCGGAAAAATTCGGCTTCAGCGCTTTCGGCATGGCGATGCCTAAACAGCAATCGGGTATGTCAGAGGCGTCTGAAGTTCGCGCACACACGGAAAATTTCGTTTCGGCTATTGAGGAGCTTACAATAGCAGTTGGCCAATGCTCTCACGTCGCTGGCGATAAACGCTCTCTCCCTCTTAAGGCGCTTAGCACTCAATGTCCGGCATAACGTAATAAAAAAGAAGTAAATTAACTTGTGCAACGAAAGGAAGCTATGGAAGGCTCTTTCTGCGCGTGCGCACAAAAAAAAAAGGGGGGGTAGGTGACGTCTCGCTTTTCATGATTTCTGGGGCTTAACCTCCGAAAACCACTCAAGGATTATGATAGACGCCGTAGTGGAGGTCTCCGGAAATTTTGACCACCTGGGGTTCTTTAACGTGCTCTGACATCGCACCGCACACGGGCCTCAACATTTCGCCTCCATCGAAATGCAGCAGCCGCGGACGGGATTCGATCCCGCGACCCTCGGATCAGCAGCCGAATACCATATCCACTAGACCACCGTGGCGGGGCCTTGGACTCCTTTTTGTTACTTCTTAACTGCATACGCCGTCATTTACAAAAGCAGCACTTACTAACGTATTAAAGAA
>JABSTT010004959.1:0-20327 GCA_013339685.2 Hyalomma asiaticum
TCCGGGAAGTGAAAATACCTAAATGATATGGATGCCTTGAATTTCTTGCCGCCATGCTTAGAACTTTCGAAGAGCACAATGAACAGCATCGGGAATAAAGGAATGAAAAAAAAACAGAAAAGAACGAAAGAAAGAAATTTCAAGTGAAGCTTGTACTGCCCAGTTATGGTACTCGAACTGCCACACAAGAAACGCAGGTTCGATCCCCGCCTCGGCGGTCGCAGTTTTTGATGGAGGCGATAATGCCAGAGGCCCGTGTACTGTGCCTTGTGAGTGCAGGTTAAAGAAACCACTGGTGGTCAAAATTTCCGGAGGCCCTCCAATACGGCTTTTCCCTCCTTTCTATTTTTGTCACCCTTTTCATCTAGCCCACGTACTCTTCGCCGTGCTCCCGACCTGGGCTGCAGAAATTAGCATCCTCCCCTGAACCGAACTAGCAAGTCCTAGGAGTTGAGGACGGCACGGCCTGTGTGTGGTGCCGTCGAGCAGTGCATAGCATGGTGCATTAGCACGCCGTCCATAATTTTAAGCGATGAAGAAGTCCTCTTCTTGAAAGGTAGCCTGTAGCTATTACTAGTTTGTGCGAAACGTAGCTTCCTATCACTCGGGCTTGATAGCGTAATTGAACACGTGTGTCTTTGTGCATACCTCATTGTCCACTGCGCATATCGAATAGGGTCGTCCTTTGGTTTACCGTGCATTTCGCACTTTTTCCCCAAGTTCACTGCTTATATCTGCAAAAGATTATCTTGGCCAATAAATTCCAGCGATGGTCCATGCGAATAAAGAGTTGGAAGTTGGCGCCAGTGTGTGTTTTGTCTTCTCTGTGTCCCGTTGTTTTAGCGCCATAACTATTACTTCAGCAAGCGCCGTTTCACCACGGGTAGCGTGAACGCGCTCGGGAAGGGGCTTGTGGTCCACGTGAGCAACCGGCCGTGAGGGCTGCCTAAGCCGAGGCGGTACGTAATCTAAGAACCCGGTTCCCGAACTTAGGGAGCGCGACTTGTAACGTAGAATGAACAATACCTTTTTCTCTACAGGTACGAATTTTTCACCAATGTGTTCCCATTTGCACATACAAAGGAGGCTTATCGTGAAAGAAAGAAACAACAATGTAAGGACAAGTACTCGCAAGTTTCTCTAGCCCTCCATTTTCTCGGGCAAGGGAAGGGGCCTGATTTCTTTTCCTATGCGCAAAATACACAATGTCGGCTTTACACGGCGTTCTAGACTGGACTTTTAATCTGCCGCTACACTTTGACATTTTCCGCATTGCTGGTGCAATGCGCTAGTGTAGTTCAAGTGTATCCGGCTCTCGCGAGCATGGCTGTATGACCGAGTTTGCGAGGAAGGTATGGTCAGTAGACCCCGATTTTCTACGGGGAAAAAAATGACCCGACCAACGCATCACTAAACCCTTTCCTGCATCCATGTCTTGACAGGCTGTCTGCGTGTGTGTAACGTCACAAGAAAACTAAAACGAGGATTTTACTCCGGCTGCTACTCCCATTATTTTGACAGGCTTCAAATACTCTGGTAAGAAGACCTACGTGGCACTTTGTTCTATAAAGAGCAGGATAAGGAATAGTATCTATCTGACCCTTCCAGAACAGCGTACGTGATACTCCACAGGTGATACCCCCGCAAAGGACGTGCCTCTAAAAAGGGATATGAATTTACTATGACTCGCACCGCGATGTCTGTCACCATCAAGTTGCCTTCAGAGGTAATAAATATTCTCGAGGACTTTATGAGACATGGAAGATGAATGACGGTGGGGTAGCGATGCCTCCATCGACGGCAGAGTCTCAATCCTAGGAAATTCTAAATGCGTGCGCACGGAGCTCGTCCCTGGCGAACGAACACAGCCACACACTCCCTGAATACGAAATGACCGCTTCCCCGGACTTTTATTCCACGCATCGCTTAATATGCGATGTTTAACTATCTGAGCACACAAAGCGAGAGAACTAATGCGACCGACCCCTTTATCCCTTAAGTAGTCGCAAGCAAATATTACCGGCCTGGAAGGTTTACTGTCTCCTATGTTCTTCTTTTCTTTACTGCCACTTAGTTATAGTGCTCCTGACAGGCAGTTCATTGCAGATATATTGACAAGCTGATGGTAATAGACTCGAATTAACTCCTGTCTTGGGGGGCTATGTAATGCTTTCGTTCGCGATTTTCTTTATCGTTTTGTTTGCTAGAAATGGAACAAGTTGTCCAAGATCTGGTGTTGACGGGAGTGAACTGAATTCGAGAACAAGTGCCAGTGCGTAATCATTTAGTGAAAAGAAATAACAAAAAATTCACAGCATATCCACGGGGTGAATGATGATGAGTGGGCGAAGCTCCGGAGTGAATCACCGTTAAACCGTTAATCTTATGTGTAATTCGCCCAGTCGATCATCATGTAAAGACGTGAGAAACACTCTATTCGAACGCTGGGATCTCGCGTTTAAGGGGACGCTAGCACAAACGCGTTAGAAACATGCAGTGCACTCTAGTAAGGGGGGAGAGGCCACAGCGTCTTACGCAACCCCTTACACAGGCCGGAACGCGCACCCCGTTTGCCGACGCCATCGCACGACTGCTGAAAGAGTATAAGGCGGAGAGGCCACAGCGTCTTACACCAGCTTCTTACACGCGCCGTAACGCGCTAGCACAAACCCATCATCATCGTTAGAAACGGGCAGTCTTTCGCTCTCTCTCTCTCTTTTTGTCTCTCTCACACAAGACAGCAGATGGAAGAGTGAGAGAGCTCGCGCGCCGGGAGGAACGCACCGAGGGCGAGCGCGAGCCTCCCGGCGCGCGAGCTATCGAGCGCAATCCTAGAACGAGGTGGTTACGACTACAAGGGACGAACGACCCACGCCTTAAGGAGCTTCGCCCCTAAAAACGATGAGGTAGTTAAGGTGGATACGGCATCACAAACTCCAATCTTGCAACCAGCGAACACAGATTGTCCAAAGGCGACAGCAAAAGCACGTCATTATCAACGCAGCTTTTAAGGAATGCAATAATTCATTTAAACCTTATACAATAAAAACATGTGAATAACAAAATACGCCTTATTGGTTCTGTCCTATTTTTTTTCGAGAGCATGTGCAGAAACCTTGTGGCTAGTTAAACGTAGTCTACCCCCACTACCGTTTTTTTCGATCTCTCATACAAGCACCTCTTGTTCAATGACTGCTCAAGGACAATCACTCTGCATTGCATGAAGAAATTGTACGACTATACACACAGCGCACAGACACCACTGGAACGCTCTTCCAATGAATGGTCCCCTGGGCAGTAAAGCCACCACTGTGCTTATCAAAAACGTTATCACACTTCGTTATCGTTTCTCCGTCCATTTGTCCATTATATGCCCGGTCCCCATCTCCTAAAGTAGACCTGTCAACGAGGTGGTTTTTTAGCTAACCACCTTTACTCTCTCAATGCACACATCTTACCATCTCTAATCCTGCTCCGCATACTTGCTGAATTTGGGATAGAATATCAAGAAAGTGTGATACTTTTTTTTTCTCGACTGAAGAAATCGATTTCTCCTCATGTCAGTAAACTCCACTTTCAGGTAGGTATCTTCGAGAAGACAGTGCAAAAAAAAAAAACGAAATCTTTACCGCGAAAGCTTGTTCGCGCTGTCCTTTTGCTAAGTCAATCAGCGTAGGACATTCGTTGCTAAAGTGAATTTGCCTGCGGCCATACACCAGGCTCGATGTAGAGCCTAAGCTCGGTAGCTCACATTTGTACGTGCCCTCAGGTGTGCAAACAGAGTCACTGCTTTGATCTAAATTATAAGAGGCGTAGAATAGACGATAGGTAAATCGCAGGGCACTACTTTTTTTCCAGAGAACATAGACTAAACAAAAGCCGCGGGGACTCCCGCAAAGGGAAATGTTAAGAAGCGTGGAGCTCGCGCAAGAACGCAGACAGCAAAGGAGGGCAAAAAAATTTTCGTTTGTTTGAAAACAGAAGAGACAGTGGTTTGCCTTCTAGGGCCACGAAGGCATTTGAAGAAAAGGGAGATATGGGAAAACTGGGGAAAGCAGACCGTAAAAAGATGCAAAGCAGATTGCTGGACATGATGCTTAATGCAATTCGACCCTGATAACTTAGCTTTCAATTGTTGCGTGGGAGGCTATCGATACTGTGCATCAATTATTGAAAGGAATTGGGAAACTGGAGCCACATGGACAGCATGTGGCTACGCATCAGTCTATCTGTCCAGACTTCCATAGTTATGAGAAATTTAGATGGCTGATGGCTTCATGCGCGCTTTCTTCGCATGCATCTTGTGTAAGTGGTGGCGAATCCCAGTTTTTTGGTGAAAATAGCAGCAGTACAAAGCATTTGTTTTTTGTTGCCTGCGCTCGTTATCGCGAAAGCGCTTTTTTTTTTTGGTCATTGAATGAGCCGAGTTCACCTTTGCGCATCGCTGCCGTCATACCTGAGTATTATAGTTATGCGGTATGTTAGTGAAATTGGAAGACCAATCAGAGTCACTACGTCGCGTGATCGCATTATTAACCGTTATGACACCCAAGGTTCGGCTTTGAAAAAGCGAATATTTGTACGGCACCCAGAGGTTCATAGGTCATGAACAATCGCTTCCTTCATAGAAGTCAGTATGCCAGGCGAGGAATCCAAGCTATAGAGCTAAACAGCGCAGTTCCTCATTAAAAAACAGTTCATTTCCTAACCACCAACATGCGCATTCCAGAATTTTACTGCACTAATATGTGCTGGGGCGTACTCTTGTAAACATTTCGTCCATGTCACACCACAGTGGTATTACGCAGCAGAATTCAAGTAGGCACCAAAACAGTAAGTTTGCTAAGCCTTAAGGCACACAAGGTTAAACGCGTCTTGCTTTAGTAGTTTTACAGAGGCGTCAGCGGTTGAAACGTCGCTGCAGTCAATGTACAGCAACTTCCCTCACTGTCCTCTGAAACAACCTTCGATGTACCAAACACACTAATGATCAGCGGACCCATGGCGAAAGAAAATGTATAAACCTCCTCATTAGCGAAAAGGAATGCAGTGCTTTTTTTTGTTGTTGTTGTTGTTGTTGGTTCCTACTTTACTGGCATGTGGCCTGTACTGTCAATAAAGAGGACCCCTCATATTTTCTTTCTTTGTACGTTTAAACTTCGTTGCAGTCTGCTATACCTGCTATATCTATCCCAATCATCGTAATATCACGAGTGCATTCCGCCCTCTTTTATGCCGACATATACGCTCCTAAAGCAGCTACATTATAAAGTTAACAAAAAGATATACCCAATCTGCTTTCGGAAGGAATCGTAATGGGAAGAACACGGCGGTATTGAGTGCGGTACGGTAAAGGAGAAAACAACTTTATTCAAGCGATACTCTGGGGGTTTCGACACAGAATTACAGCTTCTCCGTAAACTTTACGTATGCGGATACCGGACTACCGGCGAAGTTTACAGCAGAACCAGAACTGCTAGCGACGTCTAGCGGCCGTTCGTTAAACTTTGCTTTACTTTGCTAACTGCAATGCATTCCATTTTCGGTTTACTCGCGTGAGTGTTCTCGTCTAAAGGAAATCATGAAAGTACCGTGAGTTAATTGTTATGTCACGTTCGATGCTTTACACTGGCAGTCAAGCAGAACGTGCAAACCACATTAATGTTAGCTTTTCGTGTCTCTAGTTAAGCTTCGCATCGTACAGTGTCACTACCAGCACTGCCTATAATGTACGCTTTTCCGGTAAACCGGTATCAGTAAACGTGAAGTCGGCGGACGAACTAAAATCTTCTAATAATCATACCCCCCCCCCTCGTTTCAGGGGTCGTGCGGCACGCACAATGGGGCATACTGACTGATCATTATTTGGTGCCGATTCGTTAAGGCAGATAATTCTGCACTGCCAATTTAAACGCTGCCGCGGGCGTGGTGCAAACGTGCTCGTAAAATCGAGGCTAAACTGCCGTTCTAGCGCGCAACGTTCTCTTCCGTTTAAATATGAAACCGGGAGCGCGCCTCCTCGCCAGCATACTCAACCGAAGTTCTCTAAGCGCGAGTTCTGCATTTGAGACAAGCTTTGAAGTCGTTCATCCGCGATGCGTGAGCGCTGCCGCAAATGCTTCGCTGTCTCACGGAGCTCCTGAACTCTTTGGAAAAGGAGCGGTTAATAGGGCAGGAGATGAAATGACGTCCGACTGAGTAATAGCAGATAACACAGACGGTCGAGAGTTGAATGTAGGTGAGATGGCAGGAATTAAACAAAGTTAACTTTTATTTCGGTTTCATCCCACCGAGGCGACAAGCATATATACGTGAGCGCATGCATTTATAGGCGGCTGGAGAGGCGGTTCGTCAAACTGCTTCGTCACTCATGAGGTTTTATTGTTTTTGTTTATTTATTGAAGTAGGGCAATATGACTCTTCGGTGCCTACATTTGCTCATCTTTGAATAGTATCACACACCTGGCAACGAAACTGAAACATTCGGTATTTTGATGTATACTGCCGCCCCAATGCTTCAGAAAAATACAAATAATTAAGGAGTGCTGCAAGAAGCATGGCGTAGGAATGAAAAATAGACAACACTCAATAGCATCAAGCAATCTGACACCTATGGCACTATATTCTTTTGCTCGCTCTCTCTTTGTCGACTCTATATTACTAGGTCACAGTATATAAAAATGCGAATTTGCAATTGATAAAGGGCGCTGACAACAACGGGTGCGAACATGAATCATGCCCTATATTCAGAAGCGTAGCTTCGTTAGAGCAAACACACGACGGACGAGGGGTCCCCTGTGGTATACGGACAGGAACAGAGCGCCAGATTTAGGCGAAAAACGTCCACGATCCCCCCAAAACGGTACGGTCATTCCGTTCGATTGGCTGCACCGCCGTAGCAGCGCTACTTTTCCCGATGCACTGGTGCTCGACATCAACACCTACCGTTCGTCATAAGCCATTCAATACGCCCGCTTCCGCCAAGGTTCCTCTTCATGTTTATTGTGGGGCAGGCGTGCTGCTAGGGTTTACGACCTGGAGCGCTTCATGCCCGTGCGTGGTACTATCTTCGTTTTTGTTTTCTTTTCGTTCTTTAGCATGGACGCACTCTTACCGGCCTTGCTGTTTGGAAATAGAAGCTCTGAGGTTCGAGGATAGGTCCGTTGGCAGGAATAACATTGTTTTTGTGTTTCCAGCCACGCAAATAATGCAACTGAAAATAACAGGAAAGGAAGTGAGCAAGTAAACAGATGACGTTGCTGGTTCCACCCGCATATTCAAAGAAATAAAAAACATGACCAAGAATTTAGGAACACACAAACACACACTTGCACAGGCACACACGCACGTACACCAAACCACAGGCAAAAGTCCTGTCAAGGCATAGCTGCCAAATGGGCACCTTGAAAGAACACGTATTGCCACCAGAACCGTGGCTGAGAGCAGTGAGCCCCAATAATGCAATGGGTAGCATTGAAAGACGACGGGTTTGTGTGAGCATCTTTAAATGCGCGCCATTGCAGTACCCTACACGTCAGCACATTTTCTTCCATCACCTGCCACGTATCTTTTCGCCCTTCTCTCTTTCATCTTTCTATTCCCCTTTCCCAATCCCCCATTGAGGGGTAGCCAACTGGGTGCTTTCTGGTTAAGCTCCCTGCTTTTCTGTTTCCTTGCTCCTCTTCCCCTACCTCCTCCAAGGAGGTTTCGAAAAAAGAATTCGGGGAGGACGGACTGAGCGAGACTGTATGACTAGGGACCATGATATCATTGAAATGTATCCCAGCTCAAGAAGAACGCCTCCACCACCTCACTCCAAGTTTAACAGGGCACAGGCAGTAGCCTGGCGCCAGCCACAAACGAATTCTTACCCGAACCCAGTCCAATTAAACGACATCCTCCCTGAGGTATATACCGCATTACATGCGAGATCTGCCGATCAGCTCAGGCCACGCTAAATCACATGTTGTGGGGGATTACAGGCGATAAGACAGTCACTACGCCCAAGACTTTACCGTCGAGGTGGACTGCCGTTCTGCACCGCAGCTCCACCCTTGACGACCAGCTTTGGGCCGTCCAGCAGGCCCGTGAGGCGGTGCTGAGGCAAAACCTCACCGTCCCTTGGGGGTGATCTAGGTCCGATCGCTTTAAACCCTTCGGGACGAAGTAATGGTTGTTCACCACCACCACCATCGCTCCTACTGAGCAGGGTTCCATTCCCAGCGCTGGCGGCGGCACACACCATCGCCTTCAAAATCAATCTTAATGATCCCATAACATATTCCACTAAAACTGAGCTTGCAGGCTCACTAATCGCTGCCCAAGGAGGATTTTAAGAATCCTTCTGTCACCGCCCTATTTATGGGGATGTTCGCAGCGCTCACCCACCCGTCCATACACAATACTTTTAGACCAAGGAGGCCAAAATTGAACCTCCTTAGTTTTAGGGGCGAAGCTCCTTAGGGTGTGGATCGTTCCCTCCTCTGTAGTAGTAGTAGTAGTAGTAGTTGTAGTAGTAGTAGTATGCATGTATGTAGCCACCTCGCGCCGCTGGGAGGCTCGCGCTCGAGAGCTCGCGCGCCAGGAGGCTCGCGCTCGCCCTCGGCGCGTGCCTCCCGGCGCGCGAGCTCTCTCACTCTTCCATCTGCTGTCTTGTGAGAGAGAGACAGACAGAGAGAGAGAGAGAGAGAGAGCGAAAGGCGCGCGTTGACTATGGAAACGCTCTTTCTTCGATGAACGCTGTACCAGCTCGCAAAGAAGGGGAACGCGCCCTCACCCGCGAGAGACAACGTTGGCGCAGGCAGCGTCTTCTAGCGAGTTTCTTGATTGAAAAATACCGACTGCTCGCGCTGGAGAACCGTTCACCGGCCACTCATATATATATATATATATATATATATATATATATATATATATATATATATATATATATATGCGCACTGGATCTTGACTTGCAATGAAGTGCCGGTGGGAGATTTCCCTTGTGTGTAGTTGAACCATTAGGATTCGTAGCGTGCGCGTAACTAAATTAATCCGGAACTCGGAACGATCTACGATGAACCTCCGGAGCTTCGCCCACTCATCATCATTCACTCCGTGGATATGTGTGGAATTTTTTTTAAACATCCTTGATCTTGACGCGCTCGCTGCGATGTAGAAACGGAGGAGACACTGCGTCCGTGTTTTGCTAAACACCTTACAAAACTTACGGTTAAAGCACCTCCATTTTAGCGCGATACCGTTAAGGAAGCCATGTCGCAGACAATCCGGTGTCGGCGTTCCGCGAAGGCGCCGGCTTCCATGGCGCCAAAAGACTGTCTCTGACCACCCCGACCCCGCAGGCCCTCCTCCGTGATGCAGATGTCCTAGTGAACTGTCATGATCTTCATATTTTTCACTTACGTTTTCTCTATTCGGCTACGACGTAGGTGCCTCCCTTCGTTTTGCTACTTTGTAGACGAACTTTGTTTTTCAACTTTTAATGAACGGTATTTCTTTTTCAAGCGAAGCTTGAATTGCCTAGCTTGTGTGGGCGTAGTAATAGTCGGCGTCACGCCAAAACTGTCATCGTCATGAAAGAAGTGGACGTGCACTTCTTGCTCTCATGTGCTGGTATTTGCGCACACGAAAACCAGTTGCTCTCAGGAAAGTGGAACCCCTGGCGCCCTCTGTGAAGTGGCTGAAAACGAATGCATTCCATTGGAGAATACTTGATGCCGGTGCTGGGGTTTGGAGGTCGCACCCCCTCCCCCAAATTTCCAAGGCAAGTGTCTTAACCACTAAACTACAGACCCACATTTGAATGCCTTGGATGTCATAATCGAACAACCATATGAATGCCTTGGATGTCATGAAAGAAAGAAAGAAAGAAAGAAAGAAAGAAAGAAAGAAAGAAAGAAAGAAAGAAAGAAAGAAAGAAAGAAAGAAAGAAAGAAAGAAAGAAAGAAAGAAAGAAAGAAAGTCAGGCAGCTACGCGCGACGCTTCACTTTCGCTCATTTTCTCGACAGGGGAAGGACTGATTTTTTTCGTTCTTATTGTTTTGTTATTGTTTGTTTTTTTTTCATTGTTTCTTTCATTTTGACGCGTCTGTATGTCTCAGAAAATCAATGAATTCGCTCAAAAATCTATCGCCGCTTTATACGTTTACGCTTCACAGCTCTGTCTATAGAAGCAGCAATTCCGAGCAAAGCGGTAAGCGAGAGAAATCAACATGGCCACAGCTTTTTTAACCATCACGTACCAGCAAGCGAACAACCGCAGTTCAACCCGATGCAGTACGAACCAGGCACAAGTTCCTGTTTCGCGCCATCATTCGCCGCGGTTGCTTCACATAACCCTCTCGGCAAGGAAGCACGGCAGCTCGCACCGTTCCTAGGAAATAGCTGAGCTTTCATTGGCCTCGCAGAACAATAACACTAACCCAGTTTCTCGTCATTTTGCTTTGTTCGCTAACAAAAGCTCTTTTCCCTAATGAGAAAGGCTTTCCTTACAGGAGCACGAATGTCGTCACGTTTTTAATTTACTAAACGACCTCATTTTGCTAACAGTGTTAGTTAGGATCCGTGGGAGCTTATTTAGAGGTTAGCAAGTTAGGTCTCTCTTAATTTCTCCTAGAATGGCATAGGGTGCTTCGTTCAATTTTCACCAGTAATACGAGACAATAGAAAGCATCCTCTGCCTCGCCGTATGTCAATCGGCGCTGAACAATGTGCTCCGCAAACATTTACTGGTTGCTACGTCCTGGAAGCTGTACTGTGGAAAATATTTCTGCGCAGACACTTTGCTTCTAAGTCTCGACGCTGCCGTTCCGCGAATACATTGTATTACTAATCACCATGCTATTGACAACCTTTTGTTTTGTGAAGTAATATACGTATTCCTCTGGTGAATTCCTTCATATTGCGTTTGTCTTACGTTCATCCGTGTGTACAGAAACATTTGGCTCTGCCGAAGACAATATTATATCAGCCTTCAAAGGTCACGGACACTGCACTGCGAAACCACGGTGAATACCGCAGAGAAGATCCGATGCTATCGAATTAAGTCCTGTTCTTTTTTTTTGTCCGCATTTTCTATTTCCGCTCATCGCGAACGTTGTTATCGGCAGGAGCTGCACTTTTTAGATCCAATTCGTTTCATCTTTTCATGACAATACAAAAAAAAAAGAAATCCTTGTTCGTTAGCCCTCTATTTAAAAGGTTCCGACTCTGGGTTCAAAGAATATCTCGGCGTACAAAGGACCGGCGAAATGATCTCATTTTCGCCGCCATGCACAGGTTTTTCTTTTCCGTTCCCTTATCTTTCGAGTTTTATTGTCATTTTTATATGGTTTGTTAACTTGAGTTTCTGCTTCTGAGAAGGAATGATGTCCAATGAAGCTTCTTTATTCTTTTCTTTTCTTTTTTTTTTCGTTTGGAACTAAGCGATCGTGGAGCTGAAAAAGAATAATACTCCTGCGTTCCGAGTTTGTGCAACGACGTTGCTTCGTTCATTGCAGTGTTTGAGTAAGAAAAAGAGAAGTCGTGAGAGAGCAGGGTTCTGGGAGGGCAATCCAGAGCTCGGTTAAATCCAACTCAGAAATGAAGAAGGGCGTAAAGAAAGGCTTCTCGCGGCGGGGCCGCCTACCGGGTGCATTTAGGGAACCGGACGAGCGCCGAACCTTAATGAAAATGAAAAGCGGCTCCCCCTAAAGGAGAGACATACGGCCGCATTACAGCTCCTTCCAGTCGGATGGAAAGTGCTTAGAACCCAAGAGCTTCCTGTGGTCGGAAGAACCTCTGTGTCTGCTGCTTTGTTCTGCTCTTCTCGTATTCACCCGCGAGAGAGCTCGCAGCTTTCCGGGAGGTGTGTGATCCGGATGTGGAGGGCCATTCCTTCTTCTTTCAAGCTTCATTCCTTGCCTTCATAATGTTGCCGATGTCGTCGTAACAGCTTAACGTGTGTGAAGGTGGAAACAAAGAGTAACGCTGATAGGCAAGGTACGCTACTCAAGTTTTTCTTTTTCTTTTTCTTCCTGCACCGTACGTTAGTACTGGGAGAATGCTGTAATTAAATAATTTTTCCTTTAGTGACAGCGGCAAGTTTCCAGTCACGATTTCGGAGGGTCTTCTGGATGTGCTCCATCCCGTCCTTAGTCTACGGAGAATTTCTTTTTCATGGGTAGGCATCCCTGTTAGTAACTGCCCCAGGTATACGTATTCGCTCGCACATTCTAAGGGTTCATTGCCAATTTTAAATTGTTTTTCTTTAGTTAGACTTCAGAGCATAATTTTGGTCTTTTGCCTATTCATTTTTAGTCCAACTTTAATACTTTCCCGGTTTAGGTCGTCAATCATGTTTTGTAGTTTGTCACCATCATTGCTAAAAAGCACAATGTCGTCTTCAAACCGCAAATCGCTGATATATTCTCCATCTATTTGAATTTACGTGCCAAAGCCACGACATAGTTATGGGGCACCCTACTGTGGCAGGCTCATAAGTTTTCGAATACCTGGGGTTTTGTAACGTGCACTAACAGCTTTTTGCCTTCATCGAAATGCGACCACCACGACCATGATCGGACCCGCGTATTTCCGCTCAGCAGCACGAGCAGCGCAACCATTCCACCACCGCGGAGATTCGCCAAGCACAGGAATACAACGTTTCTTGCTTGTACCGAGTTAAGCTCGGATGTTGTCGAGTACTGCGACATCTGGCATATTTCGCGCATAGTACGAATCGACGTCACTCGCTGATACCAGCGAGTAAAGTCATCATCATCATCATCACCACCACCATCATCATCAACAACAACAACAACAACAACAGCAACAACAGCAGCGGTAGCAGCATGTCTACGCCCACTGCAGGGCAAGTCAGTTTGTGGAAAGAGGCACGCGGTGATTGTACCACAAGCGGCACTGTCCTGCGTTCCTTACTTCGTCTTGTGCCTTGGGGTCTCTTCTCCTTAATATATTCAGCGTTTTTACAGAGAACGCTGGTGTCCTAGGCATAGGCACTTCCCAGCAGGGAAGTGCCTACGCCGAATTGCATGACATTTAACCTCATCTTAGGAGTATGATCGATGAATTTGTGCATATTGGGTAGTTGTGTTCATAAGGTGGGCAAAATGATGCCGAGAACGTAACGTGGAGCGTAACGCTGATGAGCCGGGCGAAAGCATGCTGAGTGAGAGTATGTCACTACTACCACTTATCAATGCTTTGCCTACTGTCACCCGACTGAGTAGGAATACAACAACTTTATAAAATGCGCATCAGCACACCGCAGCGTTCATTTCTCTTTGACAAAACAGACACCTCTGTGCACTAACGTGAGTGAGCTACTAGACGTCACCATGCTGTAGACGTGCCTCGTAAGCTCGACACGTCTACACAACTATACTCTACTTGCACAAAGACGTTCATGCTACGTGTAACACTTGGATTAGTGCCGAACAATTTGGCATTGGCAACTTCCTCGCTGACTGCTTCGCATGACTCCTACGATGTGCGACATCGGCCTGCATGGGGTATGCATGGAATACGTTGTGCGGACGAAGCAATGCTCCGGTGACCAGCAAATGACTGCCATGCTCAGCTCCATCTTATTCCTTTTGTTGAACCATTTATAGAGGCAGTGACCAACCAAAACGCTTAACATGACATCTCTTAAACGACTTGCCCGTCCTTCCAATCCGTACTTCCGTTGCACAACCAAAGATCGCATTGGTCATGGCCGGCCATATTTTTCAGTGAGCGTTTTTATCCTAATTCACTAAAAAAAAAAAAACGGTTATTCCTCGAAGTTACGGACACGACGGGTTGCGCAAAAGGACAACCGCCTTAACGGGCTATAATGGAAAAGTCGCGGATTTTGAAGCCCTTCGTATCAGTGGCTTGGGTATCACAAATTCGACCATTACACATATCTGTCTGTAGTAGCAACTATATTTCTCGTTCTTGCTCAATCAAGAAACACTGTTTGGAAATAGAGTTTAAAGCGGCCGCGATTTCGACAGTGAGGCAGTAACGCTCAGTATAACACAGGCGATACGATCGCCATAGCCAAGGGACGTTCATAGCCCAGTTTTTGTCAAAGCATCGTAATTTTTCACTAACTCTTGGTTTCTGCGCAGCTCATGGCTGTAAATCAAGATACTGAGTCTCAACTTTAAAAATAAAAAAAGGCGATAAAGACGTACGCACAAGGGTACGAAAGTTAACACTGCTTGGAGTACTTGCACAAGCCAATCTGAACCCTCTTGGGACTGCTCTTAGGCCGCGGCCCGCCAGCAAGAGATCAGGACACAATTTCGAAGATAATGCGCTCTGCTACTTGGTTTCTCAAGCTTGTGAGGGGTTCAGGCTCCTGGACTCATGGCCGTTACCAAGACTGCCTGCTGCCTGTCTACACATATGTGTGCGTGGCTGTTGAGGCAGAAAGCAAAACCCTGTACCCTCGCATTAGGGGTTCCAATTATGACTAAACACACAGAAAGTGCGCTAAGCAGAGTATGTTAACTGGAAACGGTTTCGATAGTTGAGAGGTTAGCTCATATTTCAGATACTGAAGCGAAAAAGCGTGAAACGAAAATAACTTCTTCGTAGTGTTGCACCTGTTTCTCCCCTCAACATATGAGCGAAAGAAAAGACGTCAAATAAAGATTTAAAAAAAGAACAGAGAAGGAGCAAGTGACCCGAACGCGCAAGCTACAGCGCCTGCCGGACCGTCAGCTACTGCTAATTTCATTAGTATTTAAAATCGTCGGCAGTTGTTATACTCTCGCAACAACTGTAAGTTTACCGCGCCGCTTACGGTTTTGTGTCGCTTTTACAAGCGCTTATAAGCGTGTTTTTCTTCTGTCAGCTTGATGAGGAGTTGCATGCACAAGATATCCTTACGTACTTCGTAAAAACACGGGACACAAGATTAATCACTCAACATCAAGTGAAACAGGATCGCTGGAAATTAATTTTATCGCACATCGGCAAGTTCCCGCGCTACGCGGTACACGAAGTATACCGCGTCCTTCAAACTGTTTAATGGGCCATCCTGCGCCCAGCAAAGCAAGCAAATCGCAACGTACAGCTATAAAGGCGAGCACACTCGCCAGTCGCCGAGAAAATCTCACGAGCGCCTACATGCGTGGGCTTTTTATACATTCGTCGCATTGCGTTCTGGTTTCATCACTGATGCTCGAATAAAATCTGGAAGCGACTCAAACCATAACCGCAACGCTTCTGGAGATTTCTAAAGAAATTTGAGTCCCGCGATATATTTACGGACACTCTCTCAAGGAGAGGCGTTACTGCAACCAATAGCTCGAATATTAGCGTGAAACGTGCGGTAGTGCAAACTGCCACACGGCGTTAAGAATGCTTGCGGAATTTTAATGGTCGCAGAGTAGCAACGGAGCTTTGTATTACCAGTGGTATAGCCTTAGTGAAAAACAAGACACTCGTAAAATGATCAGGAGTCATCTACGAAAAAATATATTTATGTTATAATATAGATTTACACGTGAATGGCAGCCTCGTTCCCATTGTCAACTATTTCGTGCGCGCCATCTTCCACCACAACAAAAACTTCAGTTTTTTCGTGTTTCATTCATGACCTCCCCTTCCCTCGCTCAATGAACTCTTTGTTCGGTTATTCGTCGTATCCAGAGTCTCCGCAGTTATTCAATGGCGCCCTCCTTCGAAGAAGCTGCTGACCTGTGCAGCGAAGTGAGAAATTGTTTCCCAGATCGCTGCACCCGATCTCACGAGAAAGGCATGTTCTTCCGAACCGAGTCTCTTTCTGCTTCTCCAGCCTTCTTTTCAAATGCCCTTCGGAAAGTTTGAATCTTTCGAAAGGAAAAGAAAGAGCAAACAATGGCACGATTGGGATGGTTGGATATCGCCAAGCAAGGAGGGCTCAGGTGGTCCCGGATAGCAAATGGTCTCGCTGAGGCCCAGCACTCCCTGGCGTACCCTGAAATGTGCTCTCATGAGCCGCGGTGAATTTCCTTGTCTCCATGTTAGTATACGTTCTATTTGGGCTATGTCTTCGGTGCTGTTGCTTATGATTTTGTGACGTGATGTTCTGGCTCAGAAGCGCAGTGCTCACGGAATAAAACACGACGATTTAGGCCAAGTAATACATCTAGTTTTGTTTCCACCGTTATTAGTGTTGTGTTACATCGGCGTGGTATTGGCCCATACACTTGCACAAGAGCACACGTCACATTTAGTGCTCAAATTCATAGCCGCGTGACGTGGTTGCGCCTATGCATTTCGCATACCAGTTCTTATAACGCAATGTTCGTTCGTCGCATTTTATTCCGTGAATACTGTACGCCTTCCATTATTTGGATGCATTTATGCCTAATATGCGTTTACAAAATCCCGCCTTAACTAGCGCTCCCTAGGATTAATTGTAAGATGAGGTGAAGAGGTTGAAAGCCGCCATTTCGTGGCAATTCATGTCATGCAAATTATGAACGCCTAATACGAAATACAGTGTAGGAAGTTCTGTGTATAACAATGTGAGAAGTGGCGTATTATATTTACAAGTATTGAAAACAAGGGTTTAAAATGGATGAACTTAAATATAGCACTTATAAATAAGCTATAGTTAAACGATAAGAAGTTTTACCGAGCAATGAGTCTGTGCGCATCGTCAGTTTATATACTTTATTAAATACACGTCGCATGTGAAAATAAACGCACAGGCGGTTGTCCATCGAAGCTCGGTAAAATGTCATTGTTCAACCAGTCCAGATTTAGAAAGAAACAACTCCTTATAATAACTACTTGCACGTAAATGGCACGCAAATGATTAGATGGAGCGATGAAATAATGAAGTTCGCGGGCATAAAGCGGAATCAACTAGCACAGGATAGGGCAAATTGGGCCCCGCCACGGTGGTCTAGTGGCTATGGTACTCGGCTGCTGATCCTAAGGCCGTGGGATCGAATCCCGGCCGCGGCGGCTGCATTTAGATGGAGGAGAAATGTTGAAGCCCGCGTACTGTGCGATGTCAGGGCACGTTAAAGAACCCCAGGTGATCACAATTTCAGGATTCCTCCTCTACGGCGTCTCTGATAATCATGGCTGGTTTTTGGGACGTAAAACCCTCAGAAATCAATTAAAACGTAACTCAGCTAAATTTCCTCCTGCCGTGCGAAGATGCTGCAGTTTTTCAAATTCGCTAATTTAATCCATTAATACTTTGACAATTTTTGACATATTCTTCCAATAATAATGGAGTTCACAATATTGTGGCACAATCCTTCTGATGCCAACCACGAAGCAATAAAAGAAGCACCTTCATTGCCTTCCCCCTTGTTATCGAGTACTTTCGTATCTAACAAAAATGCAATTAAAGACTTTCAGTAAAAAGCTCCACCTGCTTTAATGGATGGTGTGTGGTACGACAATTCGCTGTGTTCCAGGGCGACTTCGAATTTTTGCTTGAAGCCCTGCGTTCGCTTGATCGTCTAGGATACAAGTAACTTGTGATCCACTATCCTTAGCAATGAGCAGAAACACGGTTCCAGCTAAAGAATGTACGCCGACACAAAGCTCACGCACAGCAATCGTGAATGCATTGTATGTTCTATTTTGTTGCAGAAACTATGTGAAAAACCGTCTTGAAACAAAGTGTTCACACGGGCTGGCGTAGACTCTCAGTCGATCGAGGGCTCAGATAAACATATGGATCCTCGGAACTCAACGCGCGATGGCACGAACTTTTATTGGGGTTGATGTTGTGTCATTACTATGTAATATATCTTGTGAATTATTCACCTTCGCTGGACGAACGTTAGCACGACGCCAAATTTATGAAATATATCAGTGCAAAATCCACAAAATTATGAAATACCTCGGTACAAAAAGCCACCTTTTTTTTTTTCATGACAAAACATTCAACGTTGTCGAAAATGTTATAGACCAAAGTAACCACACAAAGCCATCGCGTTCCCTAAGACAAAAAAAAAAAAACGAAACGGTACCTGAGGAGTGTCTTCTATAAAAGCACAATCTTCACGCGTGGAAAAACAATTTTGAACCTTCATCGAGGTCATTTCTGCAAAAGGAAACGCATGGTCCCGAGGCTAATTTATATTCTTTAGTTCATATCATAGTAAAGAACATATTAAAATGCGCCGTCTTTTATTTTTTTTGTTCTCCATAATTGAGGGGCCATGACAACAAACTTGAAGCGCGGATGCAGTTTTTATTGGTGCGTTCATTACGAGTCAACGATAATTATATTTTTGACGTCGCTCCCAGAACGTACCATGTCGGCCCACTCGTCAGATTTGGTAATGCCTTCAGAAAGTTTATTATTATTATTATTATTATTATTATTATTATTTGGCATGTAAACAAATGCGCACAAGGACATGAAGGAAATAGAGGAGACAAAGAGATAAACGAAAGAGGAAGGAAGGTAGAAAGCAAAACACACGACTACGCAGACAAAGCACAAGAACAAAATAAGGCAATGAACGAGACGCCAGGCCAGTATCCTTCAGAAACGTTAATGGCGCTCGGTGGGCCTGGTCTCGTCGAGAAGCACTCCCTTTGGGAACAAGTAATCGCCAACGGTCGCGCACTGTAAACCAAGAAGCCTACACTCCTTAATTAACGATTTATGCTGCGTAATTTACGCGGGACACTCTAAAATAATGTGTCCAAGTGTCAGGATCCACAGGACGGGCATTATGAACTGTCCACACGGCCTTGACGGTGTAAGCGTTCGCGTACCAGGACAAAGCAAACCCTCATCTTACACAGCAGTGCTCTCGCGCGACAAGGCAAGCCACGACCACGAACACGGCGTGGGAACGGCCCACTTGCAACACGCTGGTCTGGGTGCTGCCGTAGCAGGTGCCGGCGGATCAGCAGAGAAGTGTTCTCAATCTTACAAGAAAAGACTGGACAGCTACAGTCGTTGTGGGCACAACTAGAAGCGAGGTTACCAGCCTCTTCGTTTTCAGCAATACCTACGTGCGAGGGTATCCACTGTGCCATGAGGAACGCAGCACACTCAGTAATTATTCCGGCAGATTCCAGGATGCTGCTTAAAAGTGGGATATCGGCATGGCTTCTCAACACTCTACTGAGGGCAGCACGGGAGTCTGTGAGGATCACGACCTTCGATGCGATTAGTTCTTGCTGTTCGTACTTCAGAGCAAGATCAATCGCTGCCAGCTGTGCACTTGTTGATGAGACCGGATGTGGTATTCTACACAGCCGTCTTACGTTAGTCGAAGGGCAGAAAGAAAGCCAAGGAAGTGCTTTGGATGTCGCGTACAGACGCGCCCGTAAATAACTTCACATTCTCGCCAGATTCTTCGCATAGGTGACATTGAATACGTCGAGGGCTTGATTAATTAATAGGTCACCGTTTTTGCACTTTCGTGGCCACTTATCCACTGAACTGCCGAAAACATTCTGCGTATACAATTGTGTGCACCGCCGCTGAAGAGGGTCGAAGGACGATAGTCTTCTGTTGCCCCTGGCACATAACACCCTCTCTTCTGCCCCTCCCACCCCTCACGCTTCTCCCCTCCCCTCTCACACTTCCCATGATGGATGCAATGCAGGTTTTTCTGCATTCAATTCAAGTTGCCCACGTTCGCCTGCTCTCGCGCCATCTTTTGTGTGGCTTGCACGGGGTCGAGTGCGTCAAAGGAATGTTTATTGAATGAAAACGCGCTGTTATATATACATCCTATCACAGGGGGCGTTGCCGCCAACCGAGCGCGCGTGTGCATGACTGTGCATTACGTCACATCTCCCTTTTTATTTAACAAAAAAAAGCTAATGTTCCGGCATTGGGTATCTTCGAGGTGACCGGCGGTTACGTTCGCTTCTGCGCAGTTGTGGCTCTGCGGGGCCCACGTCGGCTTGATGTTCTTGTGTGGGGGGCACCAGTGGAGCGGGGGCCAGACGGAGATGTTCTCTGGTGCGCTGCAACTGGAGCCCATCTTCGGTCTCGACAATGTAGGCTCTCGGAGTGTTGGCAGGCTTGACAACCGTAGCAGGGGACCAGGTCTTTGATGGCACGTTGTACACTGTGACGCGGGAGCCATCGGGAATTCCTGGTAGCGGCCTAGTACCTCTGTTGTAGAAGGAACGTTGTCTACTTCTGATGTCGTGGAGCCGCCGTTGAACCTCGTCAGGGGGTATGGTCTGCGGTCGCAGGTGGGTTTCTGTGACTGGTAGCAGCGTCCTCGCCTGTCGGCCCATGAGTCTCTGCATTGGAGATTTCAAATAGGAATCGCGAGGTGTGTTTCTCCACTCAAGCAATGCAGCACAAAAATCCACTGTGCCGTACCGATACCTCTTCAGCA
>JABSTT010004960.1:0-20280 GCA_013339685.2 Hyalomma asiaticum
AAAAAGTAGCCTGCGTGTATCTGCTGCGGATTCATATTCATAAACTTGCGTCTGCAGTAGGCACACACAGACTACGAGCATAACAAGCACATGACCTCAATAGGTACGCACAACACTGCAGACTAGGGGCACGATAAAGCATGCAACGGGAGGAAACGAAAAGACTACGAGCGCTACAACGTCGTGCATGTTTTACATCTGCACGATCTACACACACACACCGCTAAGATCAAGGTAAGATTCCAACGAAAAGAATAAACGTCTCCCACGTGTGCCTCTTTGGTAAGAAAATCGAAAGGGCCAGAGGGTTAAAGAAAAAAAAACCACGCAAGAAAACCCTATTAACAAAACATACAAGGAGAATGAGCAATACTTAACGCGCGATTAGAAGAGATAGGAAGTCCGATGAGCCGTAAGAGTGCTTGCTAACACGTGGTCTTATCCGTGGCGTGCGAGCCGATAATCCATAGAAAAATCAACGGGCTGTCGATTCCTCGCTACGCTGATCTCTGCTGAAAACACTGTTGGGCTCGTTCGGCGTGTCCGTGTGCTTGCAGAAAACACCATCTTAGTAACATCACCCTTCGGCCACCCTATTCACACCACGACCGAGCGCGCACACTTCTCAAAAATTCTGCCGCATGTTGACAGTGTCCTGTCGCCACCACTGACTGCAACGCTGGGAAGGCTACGCAAGTAGTCCGTAAAGAAAAGGAGAGGTGTATCGCTCCGACACACAAACGAGCTACACAAAACACAGACTCGCGCGTTTCGTTTGTTTCCCCTGCAATTACGAGCGTGTTTTGTTAAGCTGATCATACCTATATTATGACGTGAGGCTGCGACCGAGGCATTTATTGTTTTTCGCTCCCGCAAGCAAAGGACTATTTTTTGGTCGCGGAAATACACAGAGTAAATACAAGCACCATCTTTTACAGCGCTGCACGTGCAGGCATGCACCGCGACTGCCTACCGTGACTAACTTGATGCGAGTTTCGGTACACAAAGGGGCTCGCCGTCTGCGCCCCTCTGCCGGAGGGGTGAGCGCTCTCCTACGGACGCGTTCTTGTTTGTGCTTTTTGCAAATTGCCCCTGCTCCCTCCAAAATAAAGTTGTTTCTACCTCTACCAGCTTCGCTTGACTGGTACATGACAGTTTTACGTGCCCTCAGTAGTTGATAAGCGTGACAGGCTTTATCTGTGTTTTTATCTTAGTTGCACAAATTCACCTCCTCTCTCGACCAATATACGATGCAGCATATATCAACGAAATTCATAGCTCGACGCTAATTGGTTCATAGTACTAAATATTGGATAGCACGGATTCGACCGTTCGACTGTTTGCTTCAGTGTGTGTGTGTGTGTGTGTGTTTTTTTGTCTATTGTCCTGTGTCGAATTCGCAGTGTCCAGTTCTTCTGAATGTAGCGGAGGTCTCCGTATTAATTCTAACCACCAGGGCCCCCTTGATGTGCTCGAGGACACATTGCACAAACGATCGATTTCCGTGGGGCAGGACTGGGGTTCCTTTATTTTATTAAAGTTGTTCTCTCTCTGCCCCCGCAACTCCACCACCACATGGAATGTAGCGGTTTCGACAGACAATCGCAACCACGACCTCGTGCTTCGCTGCAGCAGGCCACGACCACTTAGCCACCGGCGGTGGACGAAAAAACGATTGCATATGCCGAAGCATATGCCAGAGGGACTAACAGCGACGCGTAGAGAGACGAAATACCACCGTTCATCCTTCAGTTAGTCCCTTTGAAAATAAGGACGAAACATTTCGACCATGAGATTTGCGCACGGCACGCATCGTTTTCAGTTACTCTCTCCCCAGACTAACCGCTGGTCGCGAGGACTAACTGCAGCGGTTACTCCTGTTTTCGTCCTTTGCGGCTTAGAGTGAAGCGTTTAGTCATCAAGGAAATGCGTATACTAGCATTCTTTGTGTAACTTGGGTGGCATGCGTGACCGGCACTCATGGGTTTATACAAGAAATTTACCGCACGTAGCTGTTGCTAGGCAAAATGAAATGAGGCAACAAGTGCACATTGATGTTTTATATTTTATTCATAATGGCAATGTAACTGCCGGCACACCACGAATGATGTACACGTGCGTGATTACCACAACGCTGGCAGGAACCGGCTGTTCGGACGTTTCTTGTAATTTAGTATATTTCTGCTAATTTTGTGCCTGCAGTTGAGGCACCACTGGGCAGTAAGCTGGAAGTACACCGTGCCGCTCGACATCAACTCATATAATTTCGATTTCGCTGCTACCAAACGATAGAAAAAAAGGGCACTGTGAAAAGTCAGTAACGAGACGTTTTCAGCTTCAGCAGCGTGAAAAATGTGAAGGTGTGCAGCAATGATTCGCCTGTGTTTTCTGGACGAGCACATCGTTCGCTGCGCCGAACCGGTTTTGGTCAATTATGGACCTGTTTTGCCTTGTCGGAAGAAAATGTGCGCGGATCCTCGAGGCAGTGTAATCGGACGGCATATATCTAGCGTTGTCGTTGGAGAAGCAATTTCTTTTAAAAATATGGTAATTAATTTAATCCTCCTATTAATATATTTTTGACTACTTTAAGAGATATTACCTAATTTTGAGCCGGTTCATTTCTACTTCTACGCCTGTTTCTGAGCATACATTGACGGCTTGCTTCAGCGTGACGCGACAGGAGACGACTGCAGTCAGACCGCATGGGGTGAATTCGCACCTGAAAGGTAGCGCCAATTCCACGTGAAATTTCTCGAACGCCATGGCTGTGGGCCTTTCTAGGCGCCAAATAAGGACTCAGACACATACCATCCAGAACTATGCGCCCGAACCAAACAGACGCTTGCGATTCCAGCAGAAACACCAAACTAACGTCGCTCTACAACCCAGCAACGGTGGATGCGCACCGGCACTGCGCTTCTGCGAGTGGGTGTGCTCGTTCGTAGAACCACAACGGCTGCAGATTTTATTCCTTTCTAAGTAATTGACCGCAGATCTTGAGAACGTGTAGACCTAACCAATGACATTCACCTGGCGGGTTAGGCCCTTGGTTCAGGCTGGTTGGTATAAGAAATATTATTGGTGCCAGAGCAACACAGGCCTGTCCAAAGTTAGAACGGTGTGGCGAAGTCTGCAATATCAGAATGGGTCCGAAGATAGCCACGCCAAAATTCTTGATAAGGGTGGTGGCACTCGTGGCTCCCCACAAAACAGCCGTGATTATGAGCGACGGCATTGTGGAAGTAACCTGGGAATTTTCACCACCTGGGGTTCTTTAACGTGCACTAACATCACACAGTACACGGACCTCAACATTTCGTCTCCGTCTAAATTCAGCCGCCGCGGCCGGGATTCGATCGCGCGACCTTCGGATCAGCAGCCGAGTGCCATAACCACTGGACTACCGTGATTGGGCACTCCACACAAATGGAACGTCCTTTCTAGGATGTCTTGTAAGACAGCTTGATATCGCTGAAAATTCTCATGAACTCTCTAAAAAATGTCCTGCCACTTACAACAACCGCAGTGCGTGAACATCATCGAGCCAGTGCACGGACTGTTGTTTCTTTGTCGCCGTCGTGAAGCCGCCCAGAACTCTGCCAAAGAACAGTACGTTTCTCTGAAAGAATTATTTTTCTTGTGTATACCTAGGCGTGATTTACTCAGGGCTTCAACACTTGAGCGATATGAGAACAGTGCTCTACCTCAGTACGAGTGTCAATTATGTTTTCTTTCATATACACAAATAAAATATCTGTTATAAAATCTGTAAGTACACCGTTCATCACGCTTTGAATCAAAGTGTCCCAATTTTCCCAAACAAATGGCAAGAGTTTACATTAATATACGTCAAATGGCGTTATATATGCCGCTTTCTTGTTTCACACTTCCTCGATGAGGTATCTGCCAAAATATGCTGCAGAAATTGATACGTGAGAACCATTGACATTCCCTAGTATTTCTTATGATATCATCAATGAAGATGATTGGTAACGGATAAATCTTGAGTGAGCGTTGATTTTGAGCTGCACAAAATCGCAGTGCGACTCTATACAGATTCGGTCCACTGAACGGAGTTGCAGTGCGACTCTGTAGAGATCGGCGGTTCACTGCAACTCTAGATATAGTCTGCACAGAGTTGGATTGATCTAGCTCTATAGGAACTATAGTTATAGGAGATGTAAAATGTGCCGTTGGTGACCGTGTGATGACAGCGTTCAGCATTTGTTGTAGCGCTTCCTGTATAGGCATGTTTTCTTTACATGTCATGTCCTGTTGGTTCTTTTCAGCGTAAGAGTTTTGTCACGAGTTTTGTGCTGCGATTCTTGTGTATGTTTTGTGCAAAAGGCCACGTCAGGCCGAATGGCCTTTAGCTTGGTTTTGTTTTTCTGTAAGTCTTTCGAAATAAATTTGTTCTGTTCCAAATTTCAAGACGTACTTTGTGTATAGAAGCTACGGTGGATAGGTTCAATGCATTTAAGCTCGGGAAAAATTGTCTGTACGTAATAGAGTGTTTGGCATTGTTCATCTGTGTCGGCGCCTGAATGGTTAAAACAGTGGAGTTTATTGTGACTTTATCTTTGCAAGTAATCTTCCCTCGTAGCACTTCGACGTCTATTCTTGAAAGTTAAGAAATTGTATATGACGCCTGACCAGCGCTTCTACGTTAGAGTCCTTCCCAGCAAACTATATACTGGGCCCTGTCCAGGTGCGTAGCGTTCGGGATGACCCATCATGGCTCTTAACTTATCACTGTGCCTTGTCGCATGTCAGCTCTCTCCACATTGACTTGATTAATCAGACTCACTGACGCTCCTGCAATGATTAAAGCGTTTACTTCTTTTCTTTTAATAAGAAATGTTTTTCGCAACATGTTTGACCGAATCAAGCCAACAGCGTCGTTTCGGTTGCACGGGTTACTTTGGCTATATGCGCGGGACACAGGTGGGACATTTATTCCTTTTTTGGCGCTATAATGTCTCCTTTGCTAGTGGTATAGTCCGAACCTGCGATTATAGTTTCCGCTGCCGTCGTGGTACCTGTGTTATCTAAATGAATTCTGGCCCAGTCGGTCCAGTTTTGTGGTACTGCGGGCGTAGGGGCCTTATGACGAATGTCCTTTTGGCATCTCCATATGTCTCCAACCTCTTGGGCACCCTTACTTGCGCTTGTCTTTGGTATTTGTCATTCCTGATACAATGGACGATTTTGGCATTGTATAATCTGTGAATTGCTATAGTCTTCTCTTCTCGCTTATTAGTGAACTTGAGCGTTGTTTGAAAAATGTCTCAATCCCATCGGTCGACAGGGTTTTGTTCAAGAGCGCAGATAAAGCTTGTTGTCCAGTTATCCCAGGCGTTTTCGTGATGGCCTGTTATTCGGAGCTCATTCCATTTCTTTGCATTGCGCACAAGGAGCAACCACATATTTTGCCCACTATTGGGCGATGTTACCGAGCAGTTTTTTTTCTTTTCAGAGGCGTATTCCAGAAACCTCTTCCAACGGGGACGACCCATAATGTATGCGCAGCTTGAATGTACCAACTTTAGGACAAGTGATATCGCCTAGAGTCTTTCCTGGTATAGCAAGCGGACTCATACACTGTGAAAATTTGCACCACAGGCTCAGCAACATCCTGCAGAGTGTCATTTCGAAAGGACTTACTACTCGATAACTGCCTGGAGTACTTTTTCTAGATGGAGATGGGGATCTTCTTCCACATACCTGCTGAGGTCCGCCTCAGTGCATCTATAGCCTTCCTTGCGATGAACTGCAGAAGATTTGGTGACGTCGCTGTCTCCTGGGCTTGTACCAGTTCCTCTTGATTTGCTTGGTATGACGTAACATACGGTTGGCCGCCGCTGTAGTACCGATTCGTAGACCGAGCGGTCTGGCCGATGTAGCAGTTTCCACAAGACAGAGGTATTCTATATACCACCATTATAGAATCTTTCTAGGGGTAGTCAATAGAAACCCTCTTAGTTGTGGGAACTGCTACATCGGCAAGAAGATCATTCGTGGTGTCAAGGTCAGATTTATGTAGAATATGGTGCAGGTCAAGGCAGTAACGGGTGCCGGTCACTTAGCCGACCACTGCAAGTTCAACTGCAAGCGTGTTTTGGGCAGGTATATAGATCAGGAGTGCCGTCGGATTTACGAGACGTTCTGAATTAAAAAAAAAGTGAGAAATACGTTAGTTCGTCATTCATTGCACTATCAGCCAAAGAAATAGATTGTTTTGTCTCTGGGATTCCCTTATGAGTGTTATCATGTATGCGCCCCACTAATTGATGCATATATATATCGTTGATTTCTGCAGGAATACCTGTTGAAAGGCCAGCGTTCTGCCTATTTGCTGCCCTCTGGTCTATCTTGATCCCGCAGAATTTCTTAGCGCTGCAAATGCATCAGAAGTCTGCATTCTAACTAGTCCAACTAACCGCTTCGAACCCGTGACGGCTTTGCGCATTTAGTGTCCCGTAGTGTTGTGCGTGGAGTTTTTACTGTTGCGGTTTCTTTTTCAGTCATTCAGAGTGCGTAAAATACGTCATGCTTCTCCTCCACAGCGCACCACCTCTCTAAGATAATTCATACTTGGACTGCGTGTTCTACAGTGGACTGCGTACTTGGTCTAAAGGTATCTATTATGTTGTTCTATAAAGTTAACCTTTGACAGCGCGGTGGTTGGGCTTATTTGGACGGTTCTCTTGCGAAAACACAGAGGTGCCGCGCCTTTAGCATCGACCACAACAATTGTTGCAGGGCCACTTAACCACTTTATTGAGTCAAATGTGGGCGAGTCGGTCACAGTCAGCTAGAGGACCTATAATTATACCCATTAGTGAGTCATTTACGTATGTATGGCGAAAACATTGTGCGCCGCGTAGGTCTACGTAGGGAGATTAATTCTGACAATCAAAAGCGCATGTCTGTGCACGACGTCTTTCGGAACAGCAGTTTCTTGTGCCGATGGAAGGTCTTGCCAGTTCTTACATGAAAGCCCAGCCTCTGATCTTATATTTTAGTGATGTAATTATGCATTCGTTCCGCATGACACCATGAACATGCGTGTCATCAACCTATCATTAAATCAAAAGTAAATATTAGTTGAGAAATAAGACAAATAAAACAAGTCAAATTTTCCCCCATATACCAGCCACTTCTCAAATCCCGAAGGTTGTCGATTACTTGTACATCCATCAGGTTTGTTAAACAACATAAGCAAATGCATTGCCAAGTGGCGTCAGCTGGCCGTGACATATTCCCGCTCCTTATGCAATAACCGCTGAAATATTCTTTCAGAAGCCTAAGTGGCTTGAAGGTCACGGTTTTAAGCGTTCGATCAACGCCCGGAGAACGTAAAACCAGAGGTGGACAGTATACGCTCAGAAAGGCTGTACATAGCGCGTCGCTTCGCGCCGCCTCACTTATTCGTTTTCCTCCGGTTCGTTGTCCACTGCTCCGTCTCATTTCACTACTGCCACAGTCCCCTAGTCATAGAGGGTGAAGCAAGCAAATAAAAGTAGTGCCTTCAATTGCGTGCTAACTCTGCCTCACAGGAACACAGGTGCGTAAAATGAAACGAAGCATTTGCGACGGCAAGCCGATAGGACAATGCTTTCGAATGAAGTGGAAAGAAAACAATCAATTTTAATCATGAGAATCCCTGTACTGCCACAGACATTAATTACCGTAGTGAAGATGTTAGTGACCCGACATTTTCGACGAATCCTTTCAATTTAACGGAAACAATGGCCGTTACAATCGGACAGTTATTCTGCAGCTTACATTAAAGGCAGCATTGTTGCAGCGCAGCTTCGTCCTTGCACGAAACTGGCATGCTTGCATCACAGGTTGTGAAATGATCAGGTCGTTCGTTCACCGAACGAGCAAAACGGTTTTTCGAAAAGAACGACATAACTTCACCTATGACGACAGTCGGCTGCCTCTAAGGAATACCGGTGCTGCAACGTGACATGATTACACTTTAAAGAAAACTATCGCTACAAACATTTGAACACTTTGGTGACTGCGGCCTCTCTCATGCTGAGTGGTTCGTACTCGTGTAAATGTATACTAAAGACTTTCCGTTCCTTCGAGTCGAGGTCACGGCTAGAGCTACCAGCCTTTTTTATTACTGGGTGTGTGCTAATATCAAGTGTTTTTATACGAATCAAATACGAATATTCAGCTTGGAATACTGAATTGAATATGGAAGTTTCATACAGATATGCGCCTTGTGCAATACATTTTACAACGAAGCTGTGTATCCCTCGCTGGTCGGAAACATTCGTGGCTTAAATAGAAAAAGCCACGTTAACGATTGAAGACAAACGGCAAATCAATATTTCAAACCAAGCCTACACCATGGAGCTCGGTATTGACGAATAATAATTCTGATAAACGAGCACTTGTCGCTACAATACTGATGTGTTAGATGTGGAAACAAGTATCGTCAATTGAAGAGATGTAAATATATTCGCAGCTTACATGATTAGACCGGGCAGACCTTACCAAGAAATCTTCTGCTACTTCTCTCCCCGTAGAGAAAAAGCACAATAACACAAACAAAGAAAAGTACAAGAAAAAGAAAGCATGAAAGCCGCATGACGGTGGTGATTGCGATTCAGTTAAGGAAAGAACGCTATTTTCTGCAGCCAATCTCAGCTCCATGGGGCAGGCGAAAGGGAATGGAAGAGACAGAAAAGAAAGGAATGCCGTAATAAAGGGTTCCTGAAATTTTGGCTACCGTGGGTCCTTTAACGTACACTGACAACGCACAGTACACGGGCCTCTGGCATTCTCGCCTCCATCGGAAATGCGATCGCTCCGGACGGGTTTGAACCCGCGCTTTTCAGGTTGCACCTGAGCACTATAGCCACTACAATAACCCACGATGGATGTTATGGCGTCTGTGAACAACGGGAAAAACCTTGTCCTAAAGTGCAAGTTAGCTGCCATCGAAAGGGACATTTTACGTCATTCGAAGCCCTCGTGTGAAGCGAAGGCTTCGTTGCACATTCACGTTGGCAGGGCGATATTGTGGTCAATTTTTTATTAACGTTTATTACATGAAAGGGTCCCTGCAACACTTTGAATATAACCAGAAAACTGTGCGCGTCAGTCGCGGAGGCTTACGTGAATGCGTCAGCCAAATATTTTTGCAATACACTCGCCAGGGAACTCGAGATTTGGTTTCAAACAGCGGGAAAGCACGTTATCTTCCTTCAACATATGAAATCACATGTGGCACCTGCTGGTTGCATTGCTCGTTAAGAGAGATCGGTACATTTCATCTTTTCATGAAATCAATAAGAGGAAACAAAGCGTAGTGAGAGCCTTTCCGCGAACATCAAATCAACCAATGCTACTTTTGCTGCAAGCGACTTCGTCGGCGCCATATGTGTTGTAAGACGTTGAAAGAAGGGCTTTTTGCAGGTGTGTTTCAAACCAAATTGCGAATTTCCTGGTGCACGCAGCGCAATAACGCTTGGATCTCGTGTTCACCGAAACTGATCGGCACCGCTGTCTTACTTTGTGCAGAAAGTATTGCAGGGCTGCTTTGCGAAACTTCACTATTACATTTGGGACGTGAAATATACTAGTATTAAAAATACACTGTCTTGACTAGCTTGGAAGCTCGTAATTGCATTCTTAGCACGAAGCAGCTGATAACAAAGATGAAGGACTCTCACGGAGAAACGTTAGTGTCCCACATGGTCACTTAATACAATACATACCGAATAGGCCCTGAAAATGAGGCGAAGGCGAATGGCTTGGCGACCCTTCTTCATTGCGTGTTAAAAGCGGGCAGAACTCGAGCTTGGTTGCACGAGTGCCAAGAGTGGTTGAAGACCATTGTTCTGATAGAGCGGGCTGGGAGGCACAGGTCATACGTGCTAGTTAGCTCGTCCATGACCGCCATGGCGTATCCCTGTACATTCGAGACTTAACTGGATTGGGGCATCGCCATTCTCGACACCTGGCGTAAACGCGAAAGGTTGCTCCTTTTCAGGCAATGTAAGCCGAGAGCATATTAGAATTTTCCTATCACTCGAATAAGCCCTGATTTTCCGAAATTTTCGAACGCCTTGTTTTTGAATGGAATACGAACCTAAGAAATAAGTGGTAGCTGACGAACATTCGAACATTTCGAACATTCTCGCTGGATTAGTGACATCTGTGCTCTGCAAGTCGCAGTTATGTGATGCCGCTGCTGTGTTTACCCTTTTACCCATACGCCTTATTTATTTATTTATTTATTTATTTATTTATTTATTTATTTATTTACCTATGAATACTGCAACACAATGGAGTTTTAGCAGAGTGGGCATACATGTGACGGGCTTTACATGTTGGCAAACATAAAAAGGAAGAAGTAGAAGCAAGGAAGTTGTACATACACTTTGGCAACTCTACTCAATGTTACACGGACGGAATCATACTATTACTGCTATTCCCCCACCCACTTGCGTCCAGAAGAAACAGGTAATGATGAAGATCAAGATGAAGAAGAAGGAGCTGAGCAAATAGTAGAAAAAGACGACGAAGAAAACGACGGCACAGGTGACACCTACCGTACCGTCATTTTCTTCATCTTCTTCCACCGCCCGCATCGTCGTATTGTGTGTTTTCTTTGTAATTTTAGCGGTAAGAACGTCGTATAGCAAAAGCACATTAGGCTAAACTCCGGTTGTTCTCAAGGTGCGAAGCCGTTACCGAACTACAAAAGAAATAATCGCTTCCTCAAGCATATTTGAAACGGACAGCCAGTAAAATGAAATTCGAAGAACAATCAATTCAGGTTCAGCGCCGCGCCACTGCTCTTTTATGTTTACTTCAGCCCCGCCGCGGTGGTCTAGTGGCTACGGTACTCGGCTGCAGATAAGAGGGTCGCGGGATCGAATCCCGCCCACGGCGGCTGCATTTCGATGGAGGCGAAATGTTAAGGCCCGTGTACTGCGCGATGTCAGCGCACGTTAAAGAACCCAGGTGGTCGAAATTTTCAGGAACCTGCACTACGGCGTCTCTCATAATCAGAGCTGGTTTTGGGACGTTAAACCCCACAAATCAATCAGTTATGTTTATTTCACAAGTATATATTTATGGTAACAAATTTCACTTTTTGCCGCTTCATACTCCTGTGGCGACACCCACTGCGCACAAATGCCGCGCAGCCTCCACCTCACTATCATTCGGCCCGGTGTGATACGGCTACACGCTGCACTGTGATAAGCCACAGGGCCACCGCAGCGTCTCCCGAATTAACGTCATCAGTGGAGGCCACAAAACGAACTTGCAAAGCTTGCTAGGGAACCACTGCTTCGCTGCCCGGACGAGTTTAGCGTGGATTTCGGCACGTCCACCTCAAGATCATAGAACCCTTGTCCCCAGCTGGACCCTATCGCTACTGCCTCACCATCATCGATTGGTTTATTCGATCGCCTGGGGCATGGCCCCTCCAGGGAATCACAGCGGAAGACATCGCCTCTATCTTCTTCGCCGGCTGGATTGCTGGTTTTTGTGCCCCTCGCCGCGTCACCACCGACCAAGGACGACAGTTCAAATCGTACCTTTTCAGGGTTCTCGGGCTGACCATCGCGTTTGAGCGCTTGAGGACCACGGGATGATGGAGGGTTTCAACGGCAGTTCAAAGCAGCCATCATGTGCCACCCGGACTCAAACTGGCTCGAGGCCACCCCAGCCGTAATCCTAGGTCTCCCCGCCACCTTCAAGCCGGAAATCCAGGCTACACCCACTGAGCTAGTCTATATACGGGGAACCACTCCGTTTGCCAGGCGAATTTCTTCCTATACCGCCATCGAGCACAGCGACGTCAGACTCCACCGGCTTCGTCGCCCGTCTCCGACGCACCATCGCCGCTCTACGCACGGCACCCGCACCTCATCACTGCAAGCCTGTACCTTACGTCTTCGAGGAGCTAGCAGCGTGCACACGTGCTTTGCTCCGCGACGACCCCGTCCGCAGGCCTTTCCAGCCATCCTACAACGGACCCTATCTCGTTGTACATCGCGACGACAAGAACTTCACTCTGCGTGTCAAAGGGACTGACGTCCAGATTTCCATTGACAGGCTAAATCCAGCGTACGTTGCTTCCGAAGAACCAGGTAGTACCAAAGCACCCACAGGCGCCCGTCTACAACCCCAGACGTCGCAGCCTGCTCCCATCACTGCACGGTATAGACTTCTCGTGCTCCTTACCGATTTTTACAAGCCCTGAGCGCCCTACTCTCCGTGGGCGGGGGAGGGGGGTGGTGGTGCTGTGGCGACGCACTCTGCGCATAAAGGGCGCGCAGCGTCCGCATGACTATCATTTTGCCCAGAGTTATACGGCTACACGCTGCCCTGCAATACAGTTACTGCACAGCCTCCCCGAGGGAGGCAGAGTTGCCCGTCTCCTTTCCATTCGCCGTATGCAGCCATGCACTGCGGAGGAACTGCCGCACAGCCACAAATAAACAGGTTGCGATGGCAACCTCCCCACGTCACCATGTTTTGGAGCTTGATGCGATAACGAACGTTCAGGCCGGCTATTGCTAAACTTATCTTAATCCTTTCATTCTAGGAAAATGTAGCTCGACAAACAGCAGTTTTTCTTGATCTTGAAATTGTTTATCGCTACTCAGTGGCACTTTCTTCAGCATATGGCGCCACGTGGCCATGAGCGAAAAAGCATCCTGCGGTAGGCGACGTTCTAGCAAAAAGAGCAGAATTTTTATCATGGCTGACATTTACTAGAGCTGCTATAGTTGTTCAAATGAACGTATTGAATAAGGTGGTTTTCTATCGTTGCTGACAAAGAGGTAAAAAGCTGGTGTAATGCACACGGACCATTATCACGCATGTTACGAGGACCTTGTCTGCCGCGACTCTCACATTTGGCTTTTCCTCCACACATCGGCTGTTTGCGCCTTCAAGATGGTGAACCTGCGCGCAACTCTGTTCCCGTAGGGAGAGTATACAGTAACTCTACACTGCGGTAAGCCACAGCGCCACCGTAGCGTCTACCGAGTTTACGTCGCCGGCTGTGGCCACAAAACCAAGCTGCCACGCTTGACAGATTGTCACCCCTGCGTTACCCGGACGAGTTTAGCGTCGGTATGTTCGCCCCCCTGCTGCACACTAAAACAAACAACAGTTGTTTCTTTTACATGTTAGCATCCGTCCTTCAGTCGACCAGACGATCCCACACTCCACTGTGCGAATCTCGCCGCATTCACAACGCACGTAGTTTCATGTGCATTCATAATCACACACAGGCATTTAACTCATCACCACTTCCTAGAGCCATTGCACATTGGAAAGGTCTTCCTTTCCAATGTAGCACGAAGGTTTATTCGCAATCGATTAAAAATGTCGGTGTTTGCGGCCGCTCCAGACCGTAGAAACTATATCCAGTGTGTTGCCTTGTCATGCTCTTTTACCTTACGTCTCTCATAGCTCACCTCTGGTTCTCACTGCGGGCTTATATTTCCTTCCAGGCTATTGCTGTCGTACCTAGCGCTTGAGATATATAAGAATATTGCTTCCTTGAATTTTGGCGTTCGAAATTGCTCTATTACGACAATATCCGCAATACATTTCTTTAAATTATATAGACCGCCCAGGGTTGCTTATTATTCACGGGAACCCATGTAGATTCATTCGTTTTTTCTTTCTCTCTTTCCGTTCGATCAAAATCTCCCCGTCGAAGTATAGATTTCCCTGCGACCTCTAGATCTGTAGGCCAACACCTTAGTCTCTAAGCTACCCAGGCGAGTTTGTGCAGATTTCTAAAAAAAAAGCAAAGATTCCAAGAGACCAGTCTCCAGGACCTGCTGGCATCACCCTGCACGAGAACTTGTCTCAGCCAGTGCGCTTAGCTGCCGCGACAATGAACTTCACGACGCAACTGCGCACGTGGTGGAATGTCACACACAACTAGAATAAGTCACTGATGTGTTATTTAGTTATTTCAGTGCGTAGTTCGCCACAGCCGCCCTGTGGCATATTCATAACAGAAATGTGCTGTGGCTACAGGTCGCGTATGATATGTGCTGCGTTCTACACCTAAGCAAACGGTCTCCGATATTACGCCTACAGGGCTTTCCCGCTGAACTCTGTCTTCAACGTGCCATGGGTACGGCGTTTCTTAAGTCGGAGAAGGGCAACGCCAGCCTACTCGCTCTACCCGTATTCTTCATAAGCTCGACATAATACTTTCGAATGAAACAGTTATCAACGCTTCATCTAACATGAGCACCCCGAAAGATTAAATGCATTAACCATACGCTCTCTGCTAGGTAACACAAAACTATCTCTCTGTGTTCAATTGAAGCGAAAAATCGTGGATCAGTAAAATGCCGCTAGTATGTTATAGCCGAATGTACAGTGCGTTTTAAGTGCACGGGCAATTCAAATTTCCTGTTGGCACCGCTACGGCGTTCTTCGTAGTCACACCGTATTTTTGTCATATAAAAAATATTAAATAATATTAGGCGAACTGATGAACCATGTCCCTTCTTGCTCTAGCGATTGCGTCTAGCGCCACTTTTTTTATATGTGCCAACATAGATTATTCTTTTTAAGCTCGCTAATTATATCAGCCAGCTAGGTTAGTGGACAGGGAGTCAGCATGTTGCATTTTCGTTGGGGAACATGCGTCAACAGCGTGATCGCTTTCTAACACGGTGCACTTGGGCCATGCGTTTCATTTTATTTTATAAAAGAATACTGTCAACCCTCCATTAGGGAGATTACAGGAGTGGAAAAAATACAAACATTATACAATCAAGGTAATGAAATGGCAATACAAGAAGAGTACACAAGAATAAAGCGCACACAAGAGTATATTACCTCATCACGTGCAAGTGTCGCGATCATGGGGATCACTAATGTATGAAACGTACAAGCATAGCAATATATTGCCTTATTGACTTATTATTCACCTTACTGAGATTTCCTTAGCCCCCTTCCCCACGTGTAGCCATACGTCCATTTACTGAACGCCCAAGTCGACTGCTCTTGCAAGGGTGCAGTGGTTATAGGCAACTAAGTCCAAAAGTAAAACTGCGAATTCTCGCATTTACACGCTGAAGTACAAAGCGGTATCCTCCGCCATACCGCGGCGCAGTTTCATCGATTGTCTCACGCAAGGCCAGCCTACAATGGCCTCGACCAAAAGGTCATGCTGTGGCTGTGCTCAGTAGCAGTGTTTGAGAGTGTTCGCATTAGTGTTGGGACTAAGGGCGACCTCCCCCCCTCCCTGCACGAAGGAAACATTGTGTTGCGTTCAATGCCACTGCCAAGCGCACATGGATATAACATTTCCAGGGAAACGCCAGAATACTTCTTGCATGTTCTTCTGAGACTTGTTTCGCACAAATGCAACTGTAACAATGGTACGGTGCGTACGTGAGTTGTTACACTGAAGAAAGGTAGCGCAGCTGGTATCGCATCAGTGCGATGAGCAAGACGTGGACGAAGTGTTTTACTGTCGAGACAATGCTCTGTACTGATTTATTGCACAATCATGACAGTCGCCATACGGACGGGCCAGTATGCAGAGAAAAGCGTGGGTTGGTTTCTTTAAAAAATAAAGAGGAATGCGAATTATTGCCAAGCTTGGCTGTTGCCATCCCCCTCCTTTTTTACTGGGGTTCTTCGCGCGAAAACCACTTTATCATTGTGAATTGCGCAGTAGTGCTGGGATTCCCAAATTTCAATCCGCTCTGATTCTTTGTGTGTGTGTGTGTGTGTGTGTGTGTGTGTGTGTGTGTGTGTGTGTGTGTGTGTGTGTGTGTGTGTGTGTGTGTGCACTGACGCTGCAATATAGACAAACCTTTATCACTGTGTTTCAATCGCAAGAGGTGGCCACAGTAGTATACACTGAATATTTTAGATGTGGAAATGACGCAAAAACGTAATTCACGCGTGAGCCTCGCTTTTATTTGACACGGAGACAATGACGGCTTAAAAAGGAAGTAGAACGAGGAAAGGATCGTGGTTCTGTCCGTGCCAAACTGCACGACAGTTCGTTACACTTACAATTAAGAAATTGGGCCAACTGATCGGACCACCTGTAGATACGAAAATAAATAAATAAGTGGTTTATCTTATATGCCGCATATTCGACCACTGTCCATTTCGCAAGTGACACAGGGCAACTGCTTGCACACGCGCAAATCAAACAGGCTTGGGCCATCGCAGGCTTCTAACTAAAAATAGTTTTGAAACTCTGAAATGCATAACATAAAGTTAGGGTAGAGCAGGGATCTCCTTAGTATTGACGGCTGTGGACATACCACCGTTCCCTTCAGGTTACCGCACTTGAAAAGTTAAATCCGCGCTTGGGGAAGTCAAGGGGCAACTGAAGGCGCGCAGCTCCAGCGGCCGCCTTCATCGCGAGCGTTCGGGCACACACGCGTCTGCTTCTGTTTTTCATGTACGAGCCGAAGTAGATGTTGAGGCGCTGGAAACGACGAATGGGCATTGCGATTGCAAGAAATGCGCGAGCGTAAAAAATCAGCGCTTTCTTATTTTAAATGCCAAGCATTTCAAGCTTTCATAATGTGTACGCTTGCCACAAAGCTGCCGTCATCATTACTTCAGGTATGCAAGAGCGCACGTGCTCTTCCATGCAACGCCCAAAGGGTGGAGTTGGCACGCTGCTTATTTCTCTTGCGCGCATGACCCCCGACTGCTACTACACTGTTGAAACAGCGGGTGGTGGGCGCATGTCCTTAAGAAGAAGAAAAAAAATGGCAGATCCCACATGAAGTGGGTATCAAGGAAATCCGAAGAACGCATGAGGAACGTAAACTGGACCTGCACTGTTGTCTCGCTGTACCAATTTTGATACATATGAAGTTAACGAAACGGCCAGGGGAGCAACAAGACCGTGGCATGTAAATCATGCCGCTCACGACATGCATGTCATGATTTTCATGGCGTGACCTGTCATTTTTCTTCGCGATAAAGTGATGTTGTGCCATACCACTTTTCTTATACTTCCCATTAACGAAACGGCCAGGAGAGCACCAACACCGTGGCATGTAAATCATGCCGCTCATGACCTGCATGCCATGATTTTCATGGTGTGACCTGTCATTTTTGTTCGTCATGCAGTCATATTGTGGCATACCATTTGTTGTATACATCCCATTAACGAAACGGCCAGGAGAGCACAAAGTCGTAGGCGGCTAGATAGATATATTCTATTAACGTTGTTTTGTTGCCATTTTTACTGCCATTCTTATTGTACGATTGCGCTGTTTCTATAACTGTCAACCACTACTCAACGCTGTTCAGTTGCCGTTTTTATGTTCTTAACATTCTCTGACAGGAGGTCCCCTTTCAGCCTTGTGCTATGGGACCTCCTTCTGTATATTCTAACCGAATGCGTTTATATTTTTGCTACGAATAAAGATTTGATTTTTATTTGATTTTGAAGGGTGAGCAGGATGTAAAGCAGGAGGGTAAGGCCACCAGCGCCGAAGTGTAGCAAGGAAATGGGATAGGGTGGTGAAAGTGAGTAGAAGAGGTGCGAGAGTGAGGAGGAGAGAACGAGGACGGGAGAGGGTAAAGCCTAGGTCAACCATCTCTAGTACGATACAATAGGAAGGTGGGAATCGGAAGAGAGAGTGAGTAAGGAGAAAGGAGGAGAGGAAGGTTATCAGATCAGTTGTGAGCTAGCCTTGCGCATATAGTGCAAGCCCCTCGTACAATCTACCCACACTGTCATTTAGGTCGCAGCCGAGCCCCATTACCACAACATGATGATGGCTAAGGCGCCACCAAATGATGGCAACACCCTATAACGCGTTCGGTGCAAAAATGAGGCTGAAGCTGTTTTGTTAAGGGGCGTTAGACGCCATTCAAAGTTCTCGTGTGAAGTGGAAACCGCATAGTCAGCGTGTGTGGTGTTTGATACACCTTTGGTAGATATTCAAGTTGGCAGGGCGGGATGGCTGCTATTTTGGGTCACTCCCCGTCTAAATATGGCGTTGTTGCCGGCGAATGAGCGCGCGTCCATGTTAGCGCTACCGCTTAGCCACTACACTACATCACTGCTGTCCGGCAAAAGAAAATCTTAATGTAAGTAGGCACCGAATTTACGCTCAGATCGGCTCTAATAAGAGCACTTCCGGCAGCAAGAACAGTCATCTAGAAGAAAAATGCTTGCCAGCTGTCCCAGCCAGGCCTGCACACGCAACGCTTGCCCTGCTTTGCGCAGTATAAATTTTCGCTTCGGAAACAACGCTTCTGTCTCCTGTGGATTGTTATTAAATAGTGCGGAAACCTCTTGGCCTGCTGATGAGTTGTGAATTTACGGTAAAACTTCATGCGAAAGATCGCGTCGGCTTTCGTAGTGCTTTCCGCCGCATACAATATATAAAATAGGAAAGAATTCTTGTGGGCTTTTGAACTGCTTCCTTCCGTTCATATTTCAAATGCTGCAGAGGGGACTTATAGAGCAAGGAAAAATGATTTATTTAGGAAAAACATGACCAGAAAAACATCGCCCACGTCTGAACAACTTGAAAGCAGCAAAACAGGAAGCATGAATCCGGGGACGAGAACAGCATCCGCCATGAACCGCATATGGCAGCATCAAATGTGTTCACGAAAACTACTGGTTGGGCAAGCTGCTGTACGGTTTTCAAGAACATGTAACCACTCTGCAACTTCCAAACTGGAAGAAACCAGGAACAACTAATCCATAATTCCACGTACCTCTGTACTGAAATGCAGGTAGAATTGACCAATCAGGGAGGACCATTTCGTATCCCGTGGGACGGTATAGACCGCCAAGTTGAAGTTACAATGCGACGCACTGACGTAATAATATATTCATAATACAATTGGCCTTTATCACGTATCATAGGGAAGTCCTTATTGTACATTTTGTGAGTTTTCCTAGGGGAAAACTCACAAAATGCAAAGGTATACTGAAGCAAGTTCCAAATTTTACGAAAGAGATGAAAATTGATTTTCATGGTGCATTTGCATCGACTATAAGCCGACACTCAGCAAACTTTTGAGCAGGCGCTTTAATTTTCGGTGTTTTCGTGAGCGTGCGCAAAACAGTCAGGCGATCGCGAGTCGGAAGATGTGTTGCACAGCGCCCTCGTCTAAAACCCGGCGGCTCGATCGCTTTCTTTCTAAGCTCGATGTGCTTTCTGCCATCGCCGCATTATCAGACATTCCCTTGAACCACGACGACTGCTTGGAAATTGAAACCGCAGTAGAGCACGCGTGAAACAAAGAGGCCACTTTCCCCGAAGTTTCAGACCAGAATCACTGCAAAGACTGGAGGCACTGTTCAGACGCACCGCTTGTGAGAAGTGCCGACGGGGATGAACAGACACAGCGGTAGTTCTGACCACGCTTGCTGGGGCCTCCATGACGCCACTGAAGTCAAGGCCCTACGGATAATCGCAGAGAAAGATTATTTTTGCTTTCTTTATCATGACAGCCTGTTTTATTCGCCATTTCGTCCTGTGAAGGGAGTACTGACACCAATTTTATGCATTCTCGTATTGTTGCTGTAAATGAAAGCACTGGCGTGGTCTCACCCCAAAAAGAGTATCATAGTGTCTCGGAGCGCAATGAAGATATTTTAATACGGCTCTCTTAAAAGCCCACTTACGGTTAGGATTTCGAGGGGGGGGGGCGGTTTTATAGTGACCTGTGTAACACAGTCGGACGTACGTCCAAGTCACCCAGGCGACAGCAATTCTTGGTAGCGTCACTGTAACTGTGTCGTCTGTGGTCATTTACACGTGGAGCACGCAAACAACGACAATTTCGCGGTCGTCTAGCGACTCTGACAGCGATTTCGGCAATTTTTAAGAGCCTCTGTTCATACGTCATCGTAATGTCCACTGCGTTGGGGCTGGCTTGCAGAGCTGGGCGACGAAAACTTTAAAACCAAACTAAATTATTTGTACGTGTTTGCTAGCTTCCGTGTGCGGAGGGCGCAAGCAATACATGGCTAGAAAACGAAAAATGTAGGTGTGGCACCGCCGCAAAATCGTGTCAGTACTCCTTTACGCCCTTCTTTCAATGCAAATGAACACCGGCAAGTTTCCCCTCCGAATTCATGCAACACACTTTCTTTTCACACAGGTGAAAGAGCCCCTTCGGTTAGGAATGGAATTACGCACCGGGCTAACGCGGGAATCAGGGCTACGGCTACGGACACGGTTACGGCTCACATGGTTACAGCCCCTACACCTACCGTTCTTACGGTTACAATCCTTACGTTTACAGCTA
>JABSTT010004961.1:0-18979 GCA_013339685.2 Hyalomma asiaticum
CGAACTCTAGTCCATTGCACTGCTTGAACTGCCGCCTTCGGTATCCCACAGCATATACCAAGAGACATGGGCATTGTCTCAGGACACAAGAACAGACTAACCTCAGAGATTAGCGGGAAACAAGCATGTCTGGCTTTGGCTACCCACTCTTTATCGAAAGAAAAGGGGGGTGCTTAGATCAGCAGGCAAACTTGCTCCCCCCCCCTCCCCCCCCTTTCTTTTTAGAAATGGGAGGGGGGCATTCCTGATGGTAATATAGAACGCAATTTTCTCCTTTTCCATCTCCCAATCGTTGAGTTATCATCCTTTTTCTCAACATATATGTGTCGATTTCTCGTACCCAGAGGCCATACCACCCATTGGGAAGAAGGAATGTGAACGAAGCACATGGCCAGATGGTGAGGTGGAAAGTTTCTATGCTGCCGAGAAGCAAAACGCAGAGAAAGAGGAGCAGCCTGCAAGGGACGAGGATGATCTTGTGAGCACTTGATGTTTGATTCATCCAGGCTCCTAATTCGTGGCCAGAGGGTATTCCCTTCACACAGACATTGAAAACTAATTCATTGCAATTTTGATCTCAAATCCTGCACTTTCTTAGTTAATGAGACGACTTCTTTATGACAAGATGGCATCAGCCATAAATATATCTTCGCATTAAATATGCCTTTTGAGCATGTATTTGTTACATGGTAGTGTTGGCATGAAACATTTGAAATGTACTTCAGATTCGATAATTTGGTAGTCCATATTCGCTAAGTCAGGGCTTCACTGTGTTAGCACATTTTAAGGCCTGAATGTACCGCACTGAGGAAAGTGATTGTTTGAGCTTAGCTGGTGAAACAACCTTGCACAGTTGACCTATGAAGGTGACAGTACTGCGACACATGTATTTTGCTGTCAAAACTAATGCGCAAGATAGACAGCACCTCCATTAAATATGCATCTTTTTTTTCTCTATTTCAGTTGGACATGATGTAAAGCTGGACGACAGTGGTTGAAAAAAAAGTTTTATTTGTTAGGTATAAGTAACAAAAAAGATGTTCTCCATTAACAAGACAATAAAACAAAGATGGCTGATTTATCTTGTATATTACAGTGATGTGACATGATGTGTACAGGAGTGCAGCACTGCTGCTGCTGCTTTCCACTTATTACACCTCGGCTTGCTTCTCCTTCAGCTGTTCTTTTGCCTCAGCTTCTTTTACAAGCCGTAGGTAGTCCTTGTACTTGACCTTCTGCGGGACAATATCTGTGGATAAAGGTTTGTGGCAAAAGGCGTTACTCTCAGTTGCAAATATTTTTCTGCTTGGCCATGTTCTATTTTACAAACAAAATATTTCGCCATAGACATAACTTCTTTATTGTAAAGCAGGCTATCCTGAAATGTAGGCTATACGAGTGACGGGGACATAGTCACTTCAGCAAACAGCATGTATACATTGCTCACCAAATACAAGGCAATACTCATTGGTCAACATAGCAGCCAGTGCTTTTGTGCACCACCACTGAGTAGTGGATGATCTCGTGGCGGGTCAAATGCTGCTATAATGAATGAGCAAGGCTCCTGCTTGCTCTTTCATTACAACAGCATTATAGCAAAATAAGCCGTCTCAGTGTACCCTTCGCTCACTGGTGGCACAAAGAAGCGCTGGCTACTATATAAGCCATGTCTCTTGTCTCATTTGCTGAACTTCGTACATTTGGCAACAGAAGTTTGCAAGGCATGAGAGCTGTGAAAAGACTGAATTCCTGCTTGGCCTGGTTACATAGCCTCAAAATAAACTTTTCAGCCTGTATTGTCTTTTTCAACAATGCAGTTGTCCGCTAAGTTAGAATAATTGCATATTAGCAGAGCAGAAAGGTGCACTTTTTTGCAGACCATGTCTTGTAAGCTTTTGTAGTCGGGAGCAGTAGTAGCGAAATAGAAGCCTTAGCATGTGAACCTAGCATTTTGTTTTGATTTTAATGATGGCTTGTCACTACTAGTGTGGCCAAGAAGCCATGCAGAAAAGCATGCTTTAAAATCATAAAGGTCTGTGGAACTGCAGGTGTCTAATACAATGACTTCTTCCGGAGGGGGGCAACAGTGACAGCACATACAGAAGGGCATGAAAATTCATACTCCATCTTTGATTTCACTATTCAAAGTATGCGGCTATTCTCTCATACAATGAATGATGACGCTTAATTCAATGCATATGGGAAAAGCCAGATGGAGTGGTGACTGTTCTGAATGACAGCACAGCAGAGGAGATGGGATTGCTACAGAAGGTCATTAGTTGCAAGGCATAAAAAGGTCATTAGTTGCAAGGCATAAATACAGCAGTATTCTAGAATGAGTTATTTGGTAATCCTTTCTTGCTTCCAGACAGCCTACAAATTAGCTAATTTCTGTTTAGGGCAATTATTACTTTAATAGTGTGTACTTTTAGGTCACTTTAAAACAATAAGGTGGTGTAAGGTTACACGCTGCTTCTTCACCTTCTGATTACATGCCACCGTTCAGTTTCATCATCTCCATGGTGCGCTAGCTTCTGATTTACAAGCTCTTCAGTTAAGTGGATTAAGATCAGTTGTCAACAACATCACAGGTATCAAACAACATATCCAGGCACGTATTTTTCTTTCTTTCCTTTTTCTAAACAAAGTACCACTGGCTAACATTTAAATTCTATATTCTAGAGTAGGCTTACCCCACTGTTCATTTTTGATTCTGCAACTACCACTCCCTTAGTCTACACCACTGATATTATGCCTCTGAATTTTAGTTTGCGGTGAGGGACACAAGCACAGCTAGAAAAAGGAAGACAGAGGTGAGCAGTTAATTCCTGAGAAATAAACTTTGACTTTATTTTCATAATCTTATAATTTCAATGGCTCAATTACACACCCTAGCACCATTTAGCTTTCCCACATACAGCACAGTAACACTTGAGCGATTATTCAAAATGGAAGAAGGTGTCTCTGCTGCAATGGCATGCAAAGCTGCCGCAAGCTCATTAAAATTGGTTGCAGTCTATTTACACAAGGCTATAAGCCTTCCTCTGATATAACTGTCAAGGAGGTGCTCCCTTACCAATCCACACCTTTCTCAGACTATTTCACAGGACACCTTAACATACACATGTTACACCCCATCGCTACATTTCCTGGCTCTTCTTGTTTTTTTCTTTTGTTTTTTTGAGAAAATATGTGCTGTAAGTTAGAGAAAAAGGCTATAAATTGGTATTTGTAAGCTTAGGAGGGAACCTTTTCAACATGCCAAGAAAATATGGTCAGTAAATTTGGTCTATCAAAAACAATTCTCAACTTGTGAAAAAACTGCTCAAAACTCAGAGGGCCACTTTTCTAATGCTTGTGCTATGCATAGTGCACAACAACAAGCAAGTCCACAGACAAACAGAACATAAAGGAGAAAAAAAAATCAACTTTAGAAAAGGAACAGATTCATGATATGCATATGTATTTGTATATATACTTATGTATGTACTAAAACATGTATCACAATATGTATTTTAGCACCAACATTTTTGTCATACTTTTTACTTGTACATTCACACATCAACTATCGCACTGCGTGTTGGGGAAATATGTAACAGTAACATAATATAAACCAATGACATTAACGAAACTACCACATTCTTATGATATGATTAGGTATGCTGATGCTACAAACATATTCTTTACATCCAAATCTCTTGTCCAAGCTGAGGCTATGGTAAACGGCACTTAGGTAACTTACTATCCTGGCTACAATGCAACGTGTTTTGCATGAATTTAGCCAAAACTAGCTATATTATTTTTAGGTCAATTAATACTGTTGATTTCTATAAGGTCCACATTCAATCTGGACACGTAATGATACATGAGGATGAGTGTATTTAAATTTCTCAGTGTCTGATTCCACCAGAACCTATTCTGTAAGACACGTGTATCAAAATTAGCACCTGAAATAAGTAAATGTGTTGGCTGTCTCTACAAAGTAGCTAATCTGGTAACAGGGTGCTTGAGTATGCAGATTTCTTATGCGATTGTATATTCTAAGTTAACCTATTGTATCCTAGTATGGGGGAACAAGTACAACTACAATCAGAAACTACTAGTTTGCTATGGAGTTTGCAATCAGAGTTGTGCGGTGCATTTATGGTTGCTATGGCAGAGCAAAAGTTTTTCCCACTTTGCTCTTGTTTTACGGTTACGACTTCCTAAAAGTGAACCAAGTCTACCTTTTTCATTAGCTACAGCATATTAAAGCTAATAAATTACACAATCAGAACAATACTTCGTTTGATGACACAACTATTTTCAAGAACAAATCCATCATGTCTCTAAGACATGTACTAACTATGGCAAACAAAAATTAAATTATCAGGTAACTATGGATGTTAATAAAATGCCAAGAAATGTTGATCTCAATGTTGCAATTAAAATATTTCGAAAGGAAAAATATTTACTCAATTTCGGTTTGTGTATCATATAACACCCTTTCCACTGATGTATGCTTAATAACTGCATCATGTGTCACCTGCAAGTGCAGGTGATTTTGCATTTATATTGTTATATTTTTATGTGTTCATCTTTACTGATGTTGACTGTACAAGGGAGCCTAGGCCTTTGTCAGGCACTCCAGGCTTTAGCAATAGCTTCCTCATTGATTGATTGATTTGTGGGGTTTAACTTCCCAAAACCAGCTCTGATTATGAGAGACGCCGTAGTGGAGGGCTCCGGAAATTTTGGCCACCTGGGGTTCTTTAACATGCACTGACATCGCACAGCACACGGGCCTCAACATTTCGCCTCCATCAAAATGCAGCCGCCGCAGCTGGGATTCGATCCGGCGACATTGCGATGGCTTCCTCTTTTAAACGAAAAAGAAAATCAACTTCACTTCACATTGACATTCATTACAAGTCCTACAAAACCAAGCTATTAGGATAATTACATTTAGTGCATTTAACCACAAAGCTGCACATCTTTAACAAACGAACTTTTTTTTTTTTTTTTCAGTTTCAAAACTCATTAAATATAACCTTGGAACATTCTTGTTCTGAGAAATCAACCGCAGACAATACGATAGCAATGTACCCCCATCTTATCTAATAACTACTAATATTACAAAATTTGCACGCAAGAACAGCTTCGTTTTACACAAAATACATTTTAATTATGGCAAGCAGAGCATCCTTTTTCCATCCATCCCAGTTTGGAACTCAATACCCATCAAAATAAAAATGCTAAATATTCATGAATTTAAAGACGAAAAGGGTATGTTCTTTCAATCTCTGATGTATAGACATGCTCATAACCATGATTACAGCGTGTCCACGTATGATGTCCTTGCTCTTTAGTTATTTTGTGTGCGCTTATTTTTTCTAATCTAATCTCGTTCAGTCTACTTCAATATGGACTATTTCTCTTTACCCCTTTTAATGCATAGGTTTTGTTATGCTGGTAATCTGTGTTTCTTGCTTATTATGAAAAAGAGGTCCCATTGCAGTCTTTGAAATCGGGACACCCTGTATAATATCACTACGTAATCTTTGCGCTAATTACAGTAAAATTGATTTCGATTCTGCAGAAGAGGAAGTTCGTTAAGAAATATAATTTCCTGATGCACATGTATGCAGCAGTGCACGAATGGTCAAAGTTGTACAGAGCAGAGGTTTCGCTAGAAAAAATAACAATAGCTCCACAAACAGAAATGGAAGACTACTGCATAGAGTTGGCATAATGAAAACGTCCGAGTGTTTTCGTTAACTTCAGCTTATCAGTTAATACGGGATTTCCTTTTCTTCGGCTTTCTGCGGAACCTCTGTTTCCAATATTTTCGATTATGTATAAGCCGTACGTATGTAGCGCGTGCTTGAACCACAAAATGAGGTACAGAGCACGCAGTCATTTTACTAGATGGAGTCGCGCACATACAACTTGCACTCGGGGAGCGCGTTTTGCTTCCGCTTTCCGATTTGCCTTATTTTAGTTGTGTGTCTGTGTGCGTTTTTTTTTAAATCAAGCACTCACGCAGACTGACTGCGGCACAGTCGATCTGCACAACTGCGTTCCTTTCGAGCCATGTGGGAAATACACAGCTATTACGCGGTCTCACCCTTCCAAACAACCCAAAGCAGCTAGGCAGCCCCAAGAAAACGAATAACAGTATCCTAAGGGCTTCCCACAGCAACATACGTAGTTGCAAACACAGCAAACACGCGTTCTTACCGTACCAGCCATTACCTTACCATTCAGAAAGTTCAGACGCTCTTGAGCATCTATGACTGCAGCCAAGTCGGAATACTCGATAGTCCTATGATCCTTGCTGTGCTTCAGCGCTTCTCGTGCCAAGAACACCACAAATTTTTCCTGCGTGCGGAAGAAACGACGAAGTCGTGAGTGTTGTGCCACCTGCCGCGCCGTGGATCGCACGGTTCTCGGGCACTCACCGCTGCTTTTGTGGTGATCTGCACGGCGTCCTGGCCGATGCACGACACCTCCGGCGAACTGCGCATGATCATGCGCACTCTGGACACTGGGAAACCAGTCCGGTGCGTCGGGCCTGCTTCCATTGCGCTGGCGTTGATCGCACAGTTTCAAAAACTTTGCCGATACATAAAGCGTCGTCTGCGCCTTTCCGCGGATTCGCTTTGTTCACACCGGTGACGTCATGAATGTCAATGTTGTGTACCCTAAGCTGGGCGCTAAGTGCACCGTGGTACAGGCCGGTACTCTTTACCGTTGTTGTCAGAACGAACGTTAAAATTATAACTGAGGTAACCTATTTTTGTGACTTAACACCTTTAATAACAATTACCTTGAAGTATCTCTCTACAGGTTTGCTGCAGCTTCGCGCAAAGCAGTTTCGTTCCTGAAACGCATAGCGCGCTCAATTCAAAACTACGCATAAAAGGAAGCGCGTATGCAAGAAAGTCCGCAGAATTTTGCAAAGAAAGCCTCAGCTTCAAAAGTTAAGAAGGCAGCGGGTCGTAAGAAAGCACGTGAATGCGCCTTTGCGGATCTTCGGTGCTTAGACGTTTGGAAATCATGCACGCAATTTTTAAGACGAAAGCTTTTGGATCTCAGTGTTTCAAGGTTGCGGGGAGGTGCGTACCGAAAAACACGAGGCTCACGCCACCGCGAGCGCACAAGGGTGCAACAGACAACGATGCGACGATACACGGACCCCTCATCGGTGCTTCCGATTGGATGCCATTGGCCGAGGCGGAGAAGGGAAATGTCTACGGCGGCGCCTGTAGGACCTTCTGGAAATGCCGGCACCATGCTTGTAGAGCTATCGCGCGCGGGGAAGATGTGCGCTATACATGAGCGATTTCTCAGCTATATTCCTAGATTTCCTTTCATTTTCTGTAATGTCTAAATGCAGCATGTCCTTTTACAAAGAAATGCTTTGGTGTGTTATTCTAAATGAAATTAAGAGAAGGTGATGACGCTTTTTCACTTAGGACTCAACACGCAAGCAAATAGAATTAAATACAAAGAAATAGAAATAAAATGATACCTCGAGCATAGTTACTTTAAGTTCATGCGCATAATTTATTTGCCTGTTGTTTAATGACGGCATAAACATTCTTCTCTTCGTTTATCAATACGTTAAATTTCAGTTTCAGAATTATATGCAAAATGTTGTTTTCAGTTGATAGTCCTCAATGTTTCATCACTATTATTTTTTCCGCACACCATTCGATTCGTGTGAGATTCCCCAGTATATGGGTCACATCGGAAAGACAGTGGTGCGGGTTGCACCAGATCAGGGCATATAATAGCTGCGCTATTTCCGTGCGCCCGTCAAGGATTGCTCTTGATCAGGAGGAAGAGGAGAAATAAACGCTTACTGTATAGAAACAGCGAGAAAGTGTTATTTTTTCACTCAAGGACTGCGAGGCTCTCTTAGGTAAATCAGGTAAGTTTCCTTACAAGTTCACTAAGCTCTGTGTGATTTCTCATCCGTTTTCGATCTTTTCACCATGTATGTTAAAACTGTTAAAACTCATCACTAATATAGCGTTTTCTGCTTTATTTTTTAAATCTAGATTTCACTATGCAGTTGCAATTATTACGAGATCTAATACCTTTACATTTATCTTTATATTGTGGGTATGAACCATTCGTGAAGGCGGTCGGATAAATTAACTGCTATCAGTGGCACGTACGTAAAGTGCCTATAGTAGATAGTAGTGCATTATTTCCCTTGCGCATTATTATTTATATTATTATTATTATATTATTATTATTATATTATTATTTTCAGCGGTGGGATGGTATTTTGTGTAGGTAATGTCCCTTATAGACAAGGTAACAACAACATTCCTTTTCACTAGCAACTGATGATGTCTTGGGTGGCACACTGTGGTACGCACGCACTAGAGTAGGATAGGATACGTACTGGGACATTGGTTCAAGTCTCGCGCGGTGGCATCGGCCTGACAGAAGCGCAGCTCAAGGACTGTAGCCAAGATACTGAAATGGGTAAGTACCGCGCGCTATGCCCGCCGCCACACATTGCTTCATGATTAGGCACATCTAATCAGTAAGCTCTGACTACCGTCATAAATAGTAGGAAGGAGTACGTATGCACAGTAACGACCAAAACCAGTGACGTGCGATGAGATTCGGTGCCATGGCACCGATATAATATGCTGGCGTTTTGATGAACCCGACAACAAGGCTTTAGTGACACGGTGTCATGATGTATTCACAATTTTGTATTTCGGGCATCTTATACCTATATCAATAATTTAGCGACCGCTGTAGCGTCGGTGCTCGCATATAGGCAATCTTTGAGGGGCATTTGTTCGTTGCTGTTACGTACGCAAGCTACGCGTGTCGCGCATTATTTGTTGCTGCTTTGTGGAGATTTTTAAAGGTCTTTCGTATCAAACGTTTTGCATTGCATTGTTTATTGGCTAAATGCAAGAGAATACTGACAATGTGGTGGGAAAAAATAACCTGCGCTCACGCAGTGGGCTCCAGATAATACAGGGAAAACGAAACTGAACATTTATCATTTTTTTTTTCAGAAAGTGACACGGAAAGAAAGGGTGTTTGATTTGAATGTTATCCCTGTGTTTGTTGTGTGCAAATTAATATAAATTGAATAACTAAGAACAATTACGAATGTAGAGAACTAATCAGCAGAAAATAAATATCAACTTCACGATGTGGTGCCACCTGCAGTTACTACCGTCAACTACATTTGCGCTGGTGCTGCTCTCTGTAGTTCAGTTTTTGCACTTCAGCCCGCGCACAGCACTTCCGGCAGCCGCTGTTCCGGTTGTTGCAGCAGCGTGCTTTTCTTTCGGAAAGTGACACGTTTCGACCACGACGTTTCTTCCTTTCGCTCTTTTGCTTATGAATGCTGAAAATGGACCGTGTAAACGCGGATTCTATCAACACCAATCTGGAGGCCATGCTGCGTGAAAACTCCGATCTGTCACCCGCTGTGGCTTCGTTGCAACTACTGCTCGAGTTCATCGAGAAGGACGACTACACCACCATTCAGGGCATGGAAGAAAATCTCCGGCAGGTTATCAGAGACATTTGTACCGCGAAGTGTTCCATCACGTGCGTCAGGTCTGCCTGCGAGCTGTTCGTGCGTTTTGCTACGCTAACCACGCTCGATGGCTCCATCGACGAATGCAAGACGAAGATGTCGATTCGAGGCCGAACTTTCTTGGACAAGATGCGTGCGGCACGCTCGAAGATCGCCGCGCTCGCGGCCCCGTTTGTCCAGGACCGCTCGACGATCCTGACGCATTCCTTTTCGCGTGTCGTGCGCGACACGCTGTTCGCTGCAGCCGAGGACCACAAGTACTTCACTGTGTATGTGACCGAATCGGCGCCCGATTACAGTGGCCGGCAGTTGTACGAGGCGCTAGAAGAGAGAGGCATCAGCGTGACGGTGATACTCGACTCTGCGGTAGGCTACATTTTGGAAAAAGTGGACGTGGTCCTCCTGGGAGCGGAGGGCGTAGTCGAAAGCGGCGGTATCATCAATAAAATTGGCACTTACACGATGGCTATGTGCGCAAAGGAAAAGAACATTCCCATCTACGTGCTCGCCGAAAGCTTCAAGTTTGCCAGGAAGTATCCTCTGAACCAGAAAGACCTACCGGATGAGCAGAAGTACCCTTCAGACAAACGTAATGGGAACACTGACCTTTCCAAGGAGCACCCCATGATTGACTACACACCGCCCGCGTACATCACTCTTCTGTTCACGGATCTCGGAATTTTGACGCCATCAGCGGTTAGCGACGAGCTTATAAAATTGTACTTGTGAAAGTGCCCTGAACCAGTCATCATTGTTGGTATTCACTATATGAGACCTCACTGCACTGGCGTGGCGCTACCTCCGCAGCATGACTTGTGTGTGTGAAGTGGAGCAATCATTTTGGTTGAGACGCACTTAATCTGAGATGATCACCATGCTCAGTGAATTGTGTGCTATGGTAAATTTGTTCTCGAAGACGCTGCGCAAATCGCGATTACGATTTGAAGAGGAAATGGGCGATTCGAGCACCGAATGATCAAAACTGGGTTTTGTTCTCCCATTTTTGGTGCCGTGGTGCTGTTATGGAATGTGGTTAGCAGCGATCTAAAATACAGCAAGGGCGTTCCAGCCTTACGTGTATATGCGCAATAAATGCAGAATCTAGTGCGCAATTTCACAGGCAGGTCATGAGACCTGCCGATTTCCTATCCTTAGGTGTCAATACATGTTTTTTTGTACAGTTGATGTATAGAAAATAACAAGGCATTGCACTGAAATAAAAATGTGGCTCCTATTTGTATGTTTTGCAAACCGAAGAGACTTGCAAGAATGTTTGCAAGTCTCTCTTGATCTGTCATGCCTACGGGCTTCCAGGCCGATTGCCTAGACATCTATACAGAGCTAAATGAGCTGATATACCGTCTTTTGTTTGCACTGATGAATCCATTGGGGTAGTCTGGAGGTCATGAACCCTCACCCCTCATTTAATTTTTGAAAGCTTATTAGGTCCTCACATAACTGAACCTCTCCCTCACCTTGAAAAAAATGTGCAATGTGCCCTTGTTTGTTCATGTATAAAGATTTGAGAGGGGAATGAAATGTCTACATATCATATCGGCGTGGTTATACAGCACGAATGAACGAAGACAGGGAAGAGGGCACAACATTGCAGGCGCTTATTTCCAGCTGGTTGTGCATGTCCTTTGTACTCTTTCATTTGAGCTGTGTAACCATGCCTATATTGTGTTGTCAACTCACCCAAGCTACCACTGTCAATCTACATATTGATTTTACACATCACTTCGATGTGGGGGGGCTACAAGGGCTTGTTAGTACGGCACCTTCTCGACTTAGTAACAGCTCATACTAAAACAAGGATGCACATAAGAGCACATTTACCACTGTATGCTGTGAAATGTGTCATTCAGAGCGACTCGGACGTCCCAAACCACATTCAGTAACACCAACACTAAACGCCAGTGCCAATATGTCTAAAAGTTCTTTCCTTGGAATATTAACAGAGCTATCATTTTAGAGCATGCAGCAAACACTCACATCGGGTATATCTCTGCATACCCTTTAGGACTACACCTATGTATTTGCACATTTTTGCATCCTTTGCATATATGTTTGCATAATTTTGCACTGTACATGTAAAATTTCCATGTTTTTATATTTAATGTTGCCTATCTGTCCTCGTCATGTCTTTGGCTTGCAGTATGTAATAAATAAATATGACTGTTACGTGGAATTTTTGTGAAGGTGGTAAAGTGTTAGCCTCCAGTTTACAGGCCATCAACCAAAGGTTAGGTTAGGGAGCCAGCAGCAAACACATGATGCGCATGAAATTGCTGTACGATCCTGTTATAGCGAACCTGTGTAGATCCAGTTTTATTTTTACTTCTGTTTAGAATATATCTTTATACAGCAGAACCATGCCTTTATTGGACCTTTGAGTGTACTGAGTGAGCTCCCTCTTCTGAAGAGTGCAAGCACAGCATATGCACCATATGTGTGTGTGTGTGTTTCGTTAAACCTTCTTGAAAGGCATTACACTTACTAGAACATCATGAATTGAGAATACAAAATTCTGTGAGTGATAACAAAATTTCGAAATAACATCATAACAAATGCTTATATAGATGTGGCAGCATCCAGTGTGCTTGCTCTTACACGCCTCTTTCTGGAAACTTGTTTCAGAAGACGAATATTACGAGCTAGACTGCTCCATTGGAGGTAAGTGTACATCAAGAGCATAAAAAATTCAGTAATGTACAGTATGTGCATGTCATTCCTGAATTTGAGAGCTTGAGGTGAGGGAAAAATTGACGCTAGTTATGACCTCAACCTCATCTCCCTCTGTCTAAATGTCTGGAATTTGATCAACCAACTAACAGTATGTGTCACTGGAATTCGAGGAGAAAGCGGGTGTAACCCGTTTGTCCTCTGTGTTCGTGGTACTGATGATGGATGAAATAATCCCGAGCCTGCTAAAGATTATTGAGCAATACAGTATTATTCAACGAATATATTGTTGATTACATCATCATACGTTTATTAGAATACAAAAATATGTCAAAAGCTAAATTAATTTTTGAATTTCGCGCCGAAATATCCGCACATGCATGATGTCATGAATATTAGATTCCCCCCCGCCCCCCGGTATTTTGACCATAATACGTAGATTCGTAGCAGACTCCATAAAAACCTATGACGTCACGGCGATTTGCCCAGAAACTTCCAAGATGTCGTCGCAACGTGCATTTTTTCCCCCATGTTTTCTTACTTACCAATCGCCTTAGCAAGAATGGTGAGTTTGGTATTGCGAAATGATCAGTTATTAATGCGGGAAAAAAATCGGTTTTCTCTTCTGTGCCCTTTAACCATGTGCTTGTTTCGCTTTCCGCTTTGATGACGTTCGTGCGAAGCAAGTAAATAACCTGACAAACAAACGAGGAGGAAACTTACCTCGTTCTGTTATATCGGAGTCGGTGACTGTAGCGGTGTTCAAATGTTGGAGCATGACTGGGGTACTAGGTTCGATTCCTCAGTTACGCCAGGAGAGAAGTGTACCCAGACCTGGGGTGCTGTGGTGAGGGCACTCGTCTCGAGATGGATGGTCTCTAATTTTAACCCCATTCCATCAGCAGTCTCCCCACGAGGCTGCGCCGTGCTCTGAAATAATTGCCGTTTTTATCTTCGAACCACCGGCAGTCGCATAATATATATATATATATATATATATATATATATATATATATATATATATATAATATAAAGTGATCCACTTTTTCGCGTTTATCGTCTCCGCCGCTTCGGCTGTCACTTACACTGAAGCCAAATGATAAGCAAGTTTACGCCTCCGGACAGAACAGTTCCCTTATTACATTTTTTTTTCTCAACAGAGGACCTTGCAGTAGGGATCAGATGAATGTAACATGCGACATTGTGTGTCAAGCCGATTGGAATGCACAGCCACTGTCGTCACTGCATGCGGCGCAATCAAACGTCACTTCGTGTAACAAAAAAAATCTTCTTTGAAATGAAATTATAACGATTTTTATTTCAAGATCATTCTTCGAAATAAAATTACAATTTTATTTTCGGCGCTTCCACTCTCGCTGCGATATCCCCTCATGCTGACACTATATTTATTCTCACTTTCTGAAAGCTGATGGATGACGTTTAACCCTCCCTACTATATATCTATCTCTTTTTTGTTACTTTTTTTTTGCAGAAAAGCCGAGCAGCGGGGACGCGTACGAAGGTTTGTCATTCCTTGATTGTCGTCACACGTGACATAGACACAATGAGGCAACAAGAGAGACATTACGGTATCTTCAGTACTTTCATGCGAGAACAAGATATAGTGCTGTCTACCCTAAAATTTCGATATATGATAATATTATTTATATGATGAACGGGCTAGGCTTTGTGCATTGTTTCGTTTTTCCGCGCTGCACGCAAACGGTGGGACGCGCACGTCATATATACGGAGAATCGGTGAAACGAAGGAAAACTAATTGCAAGGAGTTTTTAGGCGTAAGGTTGATATTCCTTGCAGCGCACACTCGTTTGGGTTCACCGTTAAAGGGAACAGTAAAAGTGACATCTTATTTATAGTGTCTCAACTGCCAGTGGCTGTGGAACATGTAACCACGCCTGCACAGGTGCATAAAAAGAAGCCAGAACTACCAGTGACAAGTTATCTGCCTCAAGTCTAGGCGACTGAGCTTCTGTGAGATAGTGAAATCCAAACTTGCCCAGCACATAACGTTGAGTGAAAAGATGCGTACCTCCGTCCATTTCGGGGCAGTCTAAGCACATAGGTAAAAGCAGACATTGCCACTCAGGCGTCACCAACATATCAGAAAATCACAGTGGTATGTGCAGTGGGAAGTTAAAGAGCTTAAGGACAACAGCTACCAGGACCATCTATCACCTCCAGTGTTGAAAAAGCTTACAGAGGCTTCAGAAACAAAAGCTTCAGAGGCTTCAGAAACACGCGCGACTGTGGAAGTATCTGAATGCATGGCGAAGAAAGGAAGACAAACCTGCCTTCGGTGGGAACCGAACCCGCGACCTTAGGATAACGCTTCCGATGCTCTACCTGAGCTACGAAGGAAGTGGAACATGTGGAATATGGAACATGGAAGGCGGTGGAACATGCATACAATACTGGGAGTGTTAGGCAGCGCCACACAAGCGGCGGCGGAGACGGTAGGGCAAGCCACGAGAAAAAACAAATATCAAGAAAGAAAAATGAAGGGGGTGATACGAGTGAACAATCCGTATCTTTCGGAGTGCATGTGGTACGTGCTGAACGGTGTTATCAATAAGAGGGAAAAAGGTATGTGAGCGAAGTTGAAGAAAAATATTTGAAAAAAAAAAAGATTAGAAAGAAAATGCAACAGTTGAAAAATGAGTGAAAAAGACGGAAGAGGTTCTACAGAGGTCAACTTGAGTTATGTGGCGTCATAAACCTATATGCTGTAAGCAAAAGTAAGCAGAGAGATGACTTATCTATTGTGCCTACCCCGATAAGAGTTGACCGGAGTAAAAAGTTTATTTCCGGAGCTTGTTGAATGGACTGATCGGAGTGTACATAATTACATCCAAGGGGGAACTTTTGCAGGTACTATACCTATGGGGGTACGTGCGGTTACATCCATCGAGGAGCTCTTGCGAGATATTTAAGTCCATCCAGGATCTTTTGTTGAAGTCAGTCAAGCCCATATGCGTAGTCCAGGATATTGCATTCCTTCAGCACTTTTCTTAGTATTGAATTAACGTGGGTATACGGTATCACTTTTGCGCATTGTTCTTCCGGTTGATGACTTTTATGTTTGGTTTTCGATAATGCTGGCTTGTTTGCATAATGTCTGTGAAGTCTCTGTTAGGTGCGTCCACATTATTTTGGCGGCGGTTCCCAGGCCCCGTCAAAAGAAACTATTTTCGATTCGCACATTGTTGTGTTCGTATGTTTGAAGTGCGGCCTTCGATTTCTGGCTTGGCGAGTGCTGATGTCCAGTGCGTTCCAGCAGTGCAAAGAGCCTTGACACGTTCACACAAAACACTAATCGGACGTGGCAATCATACGGTGCACTGATGCTTCGTTGCCCAATAATTGAACTAGACCTTCACGCGTTCTTCACTATACGGACGCCTGCGCGCACACACAACGATGATTCGTTGAATGAACAAATGCAATGGAGATTCAGACGGACGCGCTAAACAGACATGCACGCACAGACACACGCAGAAGCACGCACTTCTTTACCAAAAATGGTTTTTAGAACTCCCATGGAGTTTCTGACCACGTGACCTGAAATTCCCAGGGGTATAATAAGATCATGGCGTTCTCATATTACGTCACTTATGAATGGTATTAAAATGAGGACATTTGCCGTATTTACTATGCTATGACGGAGTAAATGATAGGGGCATGAGTGTTCTTGGAGCTCATATGATTGCTAAAAGCTCCATCTCCGCTAATTCTGTGTATGGGTGCTTCCATGTGAGACACCCAAAAACGCTCCCTTTACAACATACTCTTAAAGGTGTCGAAATCTTTAGTGTGGAAGGATGTACTTTTCCTGTTATCGATTTCTCGACGGTCTCATTGCGTTTCACATCCGCATTCCTCTTTTATTTGCAGACAGCCTGTAAGTATATGTTGTATCAACAAATAAAGTCCTACAACGTATTGGTTATGATATCACATGCACCATACCGCGTTTCGCAGGCTCGTCTCTCCAACCATCCACAGAGCAAACAGGGTCAGGAATACTCTTCTCGCCTGCATCGCGATAGCCTTGGCAGTCTTCATGCTGTTGGTGCTGTCTGGCATAAGGACGGGTGAGTCACCCTACCTGACAAGACGGGCAATCTGGCAAGAGGGCAATACTTGGCGTTGGCCAAAATATAGAACTATGCCCGTCTCGTAGCTTAGCGGCTGTATATAGGGTGTTGATTTGCTAAGGTCGAGATCACGGTATTGAATTCTGACCAAAGAGGCCGCATTTCGGCGGAAGCGAAATGTCAAACACGCCCGTGTGCTTACTGGATTTAGGTGTACGTTAAAGAATCCCAGGTGGTCAAAATTACTCCGGCGCTCTCCACTATACACGAGGCATACCTCGATCACACAAAGTAATCAAATTCTGGTGTTGGAGTTTAAAACTCCATCAGTTTAAAATATGGGTTTATCTTTTTACCAAGTTTTGCACTGTTTGAACAGGCCACATGTACAACTTGCATGTGGGTACGTTGCTATTATCGTATGCTGCTGTCCAAACCCACGAGGCGTTGCTTTGCGTGATCAACCCCGCGTCGTCTTTTCCTCGCCCAACCGCGACAGCAGACCGGTCCGGCCAGCTGGTTGCGGACCAGAACACCTACCTCGGCGCCGACACAACGGAGAAGGCTTACGTGTACTCGTCCCGCGGACGCAGTTACAAGAACCATCTCGAGGATGGGGCTGCTTCCGACCGAAACGAAGAACCCACGCTGCCGGTAGTGGCGACAGCCGCCCTGCCCGGGTTCAACCCGTTGTACGAGGACAGGTACACGGAAGCCCCAACGACCGACATCGCCAGCACTGAGATCGTCGTCACGACTACGATCGCCACAACCGCCAGCGCTACGAAAGCTAGCACTACCGCTGCCGACGGTCGCACGACAGACGTCATGGGCGAGAAGGGGCTCGTTGAGCAGCGAAGGAGTGAGTCCCGCGAGGGCCCTTGGTGATGATCGGGGGTAACAACAGGAGCTGGGAGCTGAGGACGGAAAATGCCTTTGCCGACGTAGCCATAGGGGATATTTGTGAGGTTCAAACCCCACTTGACGCGTATCTAACACGCGCACAGCACACACTCACATACATATATAAATAGTCACACAAGGCTAGGGTTTGCTTCCTAGAACGTCTTGTTGAGTTGGAGCCATGGTGGGTTCGTCTCCTATCAAGGTCATGAGTTCTAGGCCCATATAGGATACTTCACTAATTTACAAGCACTACTAATCATTTTCCCCGTTCTTTTTGATAGCTGTACATTATAAGTTCAAATGAGCAATTTTACCATACCCGCAATTTTTATTATTCTTAATGATGAGTAATTACTCGTTAATTAACTTTAGTAACACTTAGTTCTCTCTCACACGCGGCTGGCATGATCTCGTTCGCTTCCGACCTTCCTTAGACCATGTGATGTACACTGAACGTTGTACACCATTCGCGTCGACGCCGAGGTCGTTCAGGGACACCTTCCAATGAGACAAAGGGTTGCGCCGTTATATAAAGATTTGTATTTAGGGCCTGAACCTAACAAAAAAGCGTATAGGCTAGCGGAGGGAAGTACAAAAGGGTCTAAGCCGATCTACAGTACAACAAAAGCAGAGCTTGAGATGCTATACTGGTCAACGCCCTTGCGGCACGCTAAGACACTTAATCTAAGGGTATGCGAATCCTTTGAGACCGAATTGAATATCGAATAATTTTCGAATAATACTCGAATATTGAACCGCTATGGCTTCGCATATCAGTCGACATGAGGACTATAAGCAGTAATACATGATCATGTTAGTTATTAAAGTAAATATGATAGTGAGCATATTTACCAATAACCGGTGCAATGGGTTCGGACGTGGTTACTGGGAAGTAAACACTCAAATATGGTGCTTTAAATCATAGCATGAACATGACTTAGCAAAAATGTCATTGACTAAACGAAAAAAAAAAAATGAAGTTCTCTTTTAACGCTTGAAAACCACTCAAATGGGTTGGTGGAAGTCATGGTCATCAGCACGACTCTGAAAAATGCCAATTACTCAGCGAAAACTATCAGTGCTAAAACCATTGTCTTGGTTTCGAATGTGTGTACTTAAGATGCTTCAATGATCCTAAGTGAAAGAAACACTGAAGAATGGCGGTTGGTAGAAGTCATAGTTATGAGCATATGACTCAGGAAAAATCGTAAAGACTCAGGAAAAGAGATCAAACTCAAGATCCAATGGTATGTGTTCGGAGCCTCTCTTGTACGTGGAATGGGACGGGTTTTATGTTCGAACCCCTACGTCCTGGTTCGATTACCAAGGTCCTGGCTTTCACCTTCATGTATCTCAAATCTGCCAAACGACTCCTAGGGTTATTAAAAACGCAATGACAACACCAGGAGAAAATAAGCTGACGCTTCGCATTCATAGAGTTGTTCGGAATGTTCGAATAATCATTCTATATAGCCGTTAAAGTCACTTCACCAGTGTGAAGCAGCCTCCCGTACTACACACACACACACTCCTGTCTACTGCTTGAAACGTAACAGCGAGGCTCAAATTTATCGTACTTTCCCACCAATTTTCTGTTCATTCTGTTTCATTTACCACTTCGAAATATTCGTAGACTATAAGAAAAGTGTTGGGGTTTACGAATAATGGCTGTTCGATTTGAATACCAAATAGAATAGGGCACCAATA
>JABSTT010004962.1:0-20333 GCA_013339685.2 Hyalomma asiaticum
ATCAGTTATTGTATTTCTGATGTCAGTCTAATGTCACATTAGGAATGCATTAGGTTGACATTAGAAACTCAATTTTCATTTTCATAAGGGTTGGCACCATCACTTACCCCAACCACGCCGTTTCTCTGCGGTCATCTGCTTCCACTGTGCCGACATTGCTTGCGCTTGCATGGTCAGGCACTCTGTACTGAGAAGCAAATATTAACAAAAGCGCCTCAATTGAGCTAACTCAGCATTAACGGTACACTGTAGTTTTCTGTGACGTGCGTGTGTGAGAAATAGGTTGCGGTAGTTTCTAGAAAAGGTGAGAATTTTTAACATTTGCATGCACGAAAGTGTAACTGTGCACGTCGCAATATTGCATGGACGTGTTTTATCACTAATGAGCCAGATTTGCACATTTTCTTTTGCTCAATAACACTGTCCGAGTGTGTTTACTCCCAATTTGAAAACTTTTTCGCTTGGGCGAGTGGCAACACAGAAAAAGAAAAGGAAATGCCAAGGGTCCTAGTGGCGTGCGAGGGCAGCTGATTCCTTGGTAAATAAACTCCTGAAGGTTGCCTGAAGTGCCCCATGAACATTCTCGATGTTACAAGACATTGCAAGAGCTCGAAAATATGCACAAATTTCTAAATACTATGAAGAAGCAAGGCATTTCCACAGCATTTACTGTTCTGCACCCATGCTTCTGACAATGCTAAGGTGGGGAAACTAGAGTGCCTTCTTTGCCGTCAAGTTTGGAACGGGAGAAGGCGCAAGCAGCTCCATAGAACACCACTAGCTCGGCAGGTCAGGAGGGGCACAGTAGGTCGTGCATCGCACCCAGATACTCGGCTTCATTTTTGGTAGGGGCGATCAATGGAATGCTGATACAGAGGTCGCATAGCTGCTGTACCTTATCCATGTTTACTATTTCTCGGGTGAGCTGCTGACGATGTTTTGATACAAGGGTGCAGTGTATTAAATCCAGCTGACAGCCACAATACCTCCGGCGACACCAAGGTCATTTTTTTGCCCCAATACTCTGTGGTTTGTGGATGGCCATGCCAGATGAAGGAGCACTTGCGAAATTTGCGATAGGAATCATCTTGCAGGATGCACTGAGGGTGTCGCACATATGATCAGCCTAAGCTGTGGCAAAAAGTACATTGGGAAAATGGGCACATGCTTAAATGGACGTTTCAAGGAGCATTTTTATAATGCTAACACAACTGTTCAGGATAATCTCGGCACCTACTGCAGGGACTGTGGCTGTCAGCCGCATTTCAAAAAGAGCACCAGTGTATCAAAACATCGTGAGCAACTCACTCAACAAATTACAGAAGCAGATATATACAGCAGCGAAGTGACCTCTGTATCAGTATGCCATGAGCTGCCCTCTCTGAAAATGAAACCGAGCACCTGGCTGTGATGTGATGCATGATGTGAGCTATAGGTTCTTCTGCTCATGTTGGTTAATTTCTCATGCATATGTTACTGGCAATTTCGCGAAGAAATCTCACTTGAAATCAGTACCCGTGTTGCGTTCTTCTTGTCTCTGTCCTCGCTTTTCTGCGCTGTGCACCATGCCGATTTCGTATCACCAACTCGCCCACGCTACCACTTTATCAAGTTACACTCCTGGAATAAATGGATGTCACAGAGTTAACAAAGGCAGATCTAAATGTAGTACTAACTTTCCAAATAAGGATTTTTAAAAAGCAAGGCTGCCAGTTTAAAAACACAACTGTGGCTGTTACCAGCGAAGGCGTACTACCGCCTAGGTTTCCTATACCTTATTCTGCGGTTTGTTGGCGGAGTATTATCTACTGAACATAACCCATTTGATTGAGCATTCTGTCATATTTATTCATGCATATGGCTTTCTGTCATCAAATGGAAATTTGCTATGAATTCAAATGAAGTACCCATTATTCATCTATATGAATACCTGCCTCATCTTTGCACATCATGCCGAATCCTAAAATTTCTGGAATTTCGTGTTCACCTCATACTTTGTCCACCTTCGTATTTGTGAGTGGCCCCATTGGGCGCATCACAAGTACGAAGGCTACCTGAACTTAGCGATCATGACCCGACAATGTCCGGCAAGTCATCAACAGCGTTGTATAACATCAGTATCTTTAAAAGTGCAGAAATGACTTTAAACAAACGATACGTGGATGAAATATCAAGTTCTATTCTGACAGCGTTTCTCGATCTAGCCCAGACAGGCGATACATGAATTGAACTGGCAGCGTACTGCATTCCTCACTTGAGGGCACACACACACATCGCAAATTATGAGCAAATTACGTCTAGCACCACTGCAGCAGATCACAGGTACAGGCGCGAGCAAAAGTATACGGACCAAGCCATTGCGTGGCTCACAGGCTCTTCGCGACACTTCCGTCACGTCAGCTGCGATCGACAGCAGCGCAACGTGCAAGAAGCATCCCTCCTTAAATCTACGGCCTGTCTGTTTTTCCAACTGCGAACAAGTATTTTCCACCTTTCTCTTTCTAACGCTAAGTGCTCTTCAGTATCCGAATCTACGTGTTCATATGACGATAGCGCTTCGCGAAACTGACATCTCTTCATCGGCACACTGGTCGATGCAGGCCGTGACGGCCGTGATATCGCTATCAAGGCAGATATGTGGCGTTCTTACCGCCGACGAGCGCTGTGCGTGAAAACAGGAAACTAATAATGGGGTGCACGGCACTGAAAAATTGGCATGCTAGCGGGTAGCGAGTAGACTAATTTCCGGTGGAGCTCTCCGGTGGCCGTTAGGCGGCGTTCCGCTAGGTGGAGCGGAAAGCCAGTTTAGCATGCGCTCGCGTGGTCCGTATACTTTTGCTCGTGCCTGTACATATCGCGATTTGTATCAAGTAGAGACACTTCGTCAACGGACGCGACCGAGCACTCGTGCGCTATGAGTCACCACGGCCCATTGCCAACGGTACGACAGCTCACACGCCATAGCACACGTCGAACACGGCGATAACGAGGCAATAAAGCTTATCGCTAGTGGCTGTATCGTCACTTCAAAACCTTTGGGGGACTGATCGTTCGCTGACAACACAAATACAGAGGCACACATTTCACAGCGACGAACCCCATACTAAGAGCACATACACATTGCTTGCGCTGAATGCAGCGATCGGACACTTCGTTTTCGCGCACAGTGAAGATGTGTCACGCTAAAGTGTACTAGTCACGCCGACATTTCACGTGCACGCGGTCAGCTACTCGTTTCCAAAGCAAAGAAGGTGACGGCGCCGGTATCCGATGGTCGCATAAACACAGCACGCCGGTTTCTTCCTCGGCGATCGCACGCACTGATGAGGTCAGGAAGGCTGCGTGGGCTTGCTTGCTTTCGATGACTACCTCGGCTGGTGCTGGATAACTCTACTTCATACCACGATAAGGGACAAAATAAACTTATTTTCGGCGTAGCTGGAGCCTAGGCCTCGCGCCCCAATTCGCCTCGATTCAGGCAAGCGCAATGTTGGCTGCCGGAGCCGTTCCATCGTCCTACGGTGTCAGCCAATCAGCGACCGAGAGAACGACCGGTGCCGCACTACCCGCGCGCAGCGAAAAAGTTTGTCTCCGTCCGTCCGGTCGGCCGGTTGGCGAGACGGAGAGCCGAAGCGGCGTACGGAGCGGCGTGTGGGCTGAGCGAATATAGGCCCTTAGCTTCTTCCTCGCAGACCGCGGCCGACTCGGGAGTCCCGACAGCGCGCGACGTATCACGTCCACCACCTTCAGCAGTTTCTTCCGCCTCGACTTCAACCATACTGTAGCGAAACGTCGGGGCCGTTAATGTTAGACGCATCGGAAGGTCAGGAGGACGAAGAGGCGTGGGAGCCACTCCGCGCAGGCAAGCGATGAGGAGTCGACACAGTGAATTGGGAGAGCACTCATTGGGGGGTTTATTTAGCTGAGACATCTTGAAGTTGGAAAACACACAGGTCAAAAATTATACAACATAGAAAATGGTATCATACCCCGTCGGCCTGCCGAACTGGTCGCCGGTGGTTCCGAGCGTCATGGTCCCCTAGTCCGCTCTCAAAAAAGGCCAGTGTCGCCGCTTAAATAGCACCCCTCAACATCCACGGCAACGCGGACCAATCAGGCAGGCCGAAGTTAACGATGCTCAACGCGAGCCCTCGTGATCGCGTGCATCCGGCTTTGCTACAAAACTAATACAAACAACACATTCCAGAAACTGGCCGCGACGCACACACGTGGTCTTCGTTCTCTGTACTACGTCGTCAAGAAGACTCCCTGCGGTGCGCCGGCTCGTTTGCTTGAGCACCCTTCTAAGAAAGAAGTCGAAAAAGAAAAAAGAACACGAAAACATTCTACGCGACGGGGTCTTCGCGACACCTCCCCCCTACGAAAAAGAGTGACCCACTCGTTTTATCTGCAAGACAGGAAAAGAAGTACGAAAAGCAATTTTACATAGAACAATTATGTGAGGTGCTCGTTTCAGAAAAGTTATATATCTCTCTAAAAGGTGAAAAACTAAAAAAACAAATGGAAAATCGCGAGACTCAAAAATCACTAAAGTTCACTCGCTGGCACTCGCAAGTCACTCGCGTTCACTCGCAAGTCAGTATCAGTATCGTAAGCGGCGACATTTCGTTGTCCGTTGTTGCCGTTTGACAACGTCTTCCAGTCGCTGTAAAGTTCAGTTGCAGAGTCTGAGCTTTCGCGCTGCTGCACTGCATCACTGGTCCCTGACTCGCGCACACCATGACGCAAAAGAAGCTCTTGGTCCACTCGCGAACCGCACTCGCGCACATCCCCATTGACGTCGCCCTCGCACACAACACTGGGGTGTAATTCGTGGACATCACTCCCGGCACTGCGCTCGCGCACTTCACTTTGATGGAATTCGAGGTCATCACTGCTCTCGCGCACATCACCACTCGGATCTCGCTCCTCGTGATCGGCACAGGACTCATCGTCTGCGTCGTCGGCATCGGAACATGATCGAACGTGGCAGGGCTTTAATCGCGCAACATTCACAACGTCACGCTTTTTTCCAGTTTGGTCTACCACCTCCCAGTCATTTTCGGCTACCCGGCGCACTAGACGGAATGGTCCGTGGTATCTGTGAAGAATCTTCGTGGTCTTTCCTTTTGCTCGCGAGGGAGTCCATACGTACACCAAGTCCCCCTGACGATAAACAGCACTGCGTCGTTTAGCATCGTAGCTGCGCTTGTTCTTTTCTTGCTGGTGCCTTTCCCGTTCATTCACTAATTTTTGAGCCTGCCGCAGCCGGTGAGCCACTTTCATCGCATTCAGGGTGTGGTCGAATCCACGTTGTGCGCCCGACCCGACATCTACCGGTAGCGTCGGCTCATGCCCGTGAAGAAGAAAGAAGGGAGGGAATCCGGTCGTCTCGTGGGTGGAAGAATTGTACGCAAAAAGAACGTACGGCAGAAATTCATCCCAGTCGCGGTGGTGCGAGGAAATGTACATGCTGAGCATGTCAGCCAACGTGCGGTTAAAACGCTCGCACAGCCCGTTGGCCTGTGGGTGGTATGCTGTTGTGGTGGCATGTTCGCTACCCACGAGCCGGAATATTTCCTCGGTCAAGTTGGCAACAAAATGCTGTCCTCGATCGCTTATCACTCTCTCCGGGGCACCATGACGCAGGACGATTTGCTCGACAAAAGCCCTCGCCGCCTCTGCGGCAGTGGCTGCCGGACACGCGACAGCTTCGACCCATTTTGTATGGTAGTCGGTAATCACGACGATGTAGCGGTTCCCTGCTTTGGATTTGGTGAAAGGTCCAAGAAAGTCCATGCCCACTTGTTGAAACGGTCGACACACAGGTGGGATTGGTTGGAGGTAACCGGCCGGCTTCCCTGGCGGTTGCTTTCGCGTCTGGCAGTCAGGGCAGGAGAGAACGTACTTGCTGACGTATGAGAACATCTTCGGCCAGAAATATCGGCAACGCACCCTCTCCCATGTACGCTTGACACCCAAGTGGCCTGCCGTGCAGTCGTCATGGCAGTGCCTTAATATCTCAGACCTCAAGCACTTGGGGACAACGAGGGCCGCGCGATCCTCCTCAAAGCCTTTCGCCCTCCGATACAGCACACGTCGATCAACCGAAAACTCCGTGCCGTTCTTTTGGTCTTCCTGACAATGGGAGCACTCGGGTACTCGAGATGCTGTACAATGTCTCTAATCCATGGTTCTGCCCTCTGCTTTTTTCCAACATCCACCTGATCCAAAACCAGCAACGGTAAGGGGTTTTCTTCGCTTACTGGTGCGGGATCATGAGGAAGGCGGGAAAGCGTGTTGGCATTTCCATTCTTGAGGCCAGGGCGGTGTCGCAACGTTATATCGAACTGCTTAAGTAATAGCCACCATCGCATAAGGCGGCCGTTCGGATTTCTCACTCTCATAAGCCAAGCTAGGCTAGCTTGGTCAGTCACGACCGTGAAATTAGTGCCAAAGAGGTATGGCAGAAACTGTCCGCAGGCGTACACGACTGCGAGGCATTCCTTTTCAGTTGTGCTGTAGTTCATCTCAGCCTTGTTGAGGTGGCGGCTCGCATAGGCAATGACTCTTTCTTGACCTTCAGTTTTCTGGACCAACACGGCGCCAATGCCGTAATCGCAGACATCGGTGTGCACCTCTATCGGCTTTCCCGGCTCAAACTGACCTAGAACTGGGGCTGTGATCAGCTTTTCTTTGAGGGACTGCATCGCCGCTTCGCAGGCTGCATCCCACACGAAAGGAACACCCTGTTTAGTTAAGTTGGTTAGAGGTCGAGAAATGTGAGAAAAGTCTTTGATGAATCGCCAATAGTAGTTACAGATTCCGAGAAAGCTCTGTAGACCTTTTTTGTTTCGCGGCTGGGAGAATCTCTCGATCGCTGCTACTTTGTCTGGGTCTGTCCGGATGCTTTCACCTGTGAGAATGTGTCCTAGATATTTTATCTCCTGCCGGGCGAAGCTGCATTTCTCAGGCTTCAGTCGCAAATTTGCCGCGTCCAATGCCGAAAACACACTTTCCAAATCTTGCAAATGGGTTGCCATGGTCTTGGAGAAAATTACGATGTCGTCCAAGTACGCCAAACAAACCCTCCAGAGGAGACCACTGAGGACTTTGTTTATCATTCTCTGGAATGTGGCGGGGGCGTTGCACAGGCCAAAAGGGACAACGTTGAATTCGTACAGGCCGGGTCCACAGGCAAACGCGGTCTTTGGCTTATCCTCCTCTTTGATGCCCACTTGCCAGTAGCCTGATGTTAGATCGAGTGTGGTGAAATATTTTGACCCCTGAAGCACGTCGAGAATGTCATCAATTCGCGGCAGTGGGTGCACATCTTTCTTAGTTACTTCATTGACTCTTCGGAAATCGACGCAGAAACGCCAAGTCCCATTTGGCTTTTTAACGAGGACGACGGGTGATGACCAAGGACTGTGAGATTCCCTAATTATCCCATCGCGCAGCATCGCTTCGACCTGTTGCTCAATCTTTTGCCTTTCAAACGGGGAATGGCGATATGGGTGCTAATGAACTGGTCGAGAACCACCTGTGTCGATCACGTGTTCAGCGACGTGAGTTTGCCGGATGGAGTTATCGTTGCTTGTGAATAGATGACGGTATTTCTCAATGAGCGACAGCAGTTCATCCCGTTCAGATTGCTGCAGGTTATCCCCAGTCTATATGTCAAGCTCATGAGGCACTCGATCGTTTTCGGGAGCCGTTATTCCCAGCTGTGCATCATGAATAGATGAAGCCCATCCAAGCTTTTGTTCTGCTGAGCAGATTCACTGGCGACATGGTGGGATTAGCAATACGAAGCAGACCTCACCCATGCTCGATCCTCGTCACTGTGCGTGCAACTTGGAGTCCACTTCTCAGCGTGCTGTTCGGCTCGACGAGGTGAATTCCGTCCCTTGCAACTTTTACTTCAATGGCGACCTCTGTGCGAGGTTCAATGCGAATGTGCTCGTGGCACCGCACTGTAAGCACATCATTGTGTTCGGGGGCACTTGAGTCTACCCGTAGTCGAAAAACCTCGCCATTGAGTTGGAGCTCTTCTTGTGAAAATCAATAAGTCGCACTGTTCGACAAAAAGGAAGACCACCGAGCAGCTCGTACGGGCAATTCTTGACCACTAAAAACTTTTCTTGAACTTCGGTGGTGCCAAATTCAATATTTATTTCAACTTCAGCATGAGGGGTGAGCAAGCCTCCACCAATTCCTCTGATGAAAATGTTCTTTCTCGATTTGGATGCAGCGCAAATTTTGTTGGCTAATTCTTCTGAGATGACATTTACGGATGAACCGGTATCAATTACGAGTTTTGTCTCGCTACCATTGGCTCGTGTGGGGACTACGAGAAGCTGACTTTCGGACAATGTGCCGATGGGGCGGCCGGGCAGGCCCCTTGGGCCCGGCCGTTCTCGTTTCCCGAAGGGTTATGCTGCCCGTTATGATTGCCAAGGGGCTCCGCATGATCATTTCTGCCATCCCGGAACCGTTGCCAGCACTGCCGTGCTACGTGGCCGATGCGGCGGCAAATCTGGCATCGGGGACGCCCGTCGTTGGCACGGGACGTTCTCGGTGGCCTGCGGGGCGACGCATCACAGCGGGGCGACGCATCTCGTCTTCGATGCTTTTTATCCCGTCAGACAGCAAGACGATGGAGTCTGCAATCGTCTTCAAGTCTCCCTCGCGGTCGGCAGTCTCCCGCGGGCAACGCAGTTCTGCTGCGGCGCACGTGGCGACACATGTAGGAGACTGTACTGTCGCGGCGGCGGATGTCATCCCTACCGGAGGCGCGGTGTTTTGCATCCATGACTGCAGTCCAGTAGGATAGTGGTAATCAATCGGCCGTGACCCCGACATACGGCTCATCAAGACTGCGTAATTTATGCGCTGTAAAATTCGGAGGCATGCGGTGCAAGTTTCCGGGTTTGCGATTATCACTTTTTCCTGCACATCCGGACGCAGACCGCGCATAAGGTGCCGCAACCTGTCATCTTCTGACATAGACGGGTTGACTCTTGCACAAAGCTGTACGACGTCATAGCAGTACGGCTCGGGGGTTTCGAACGGCAGCTGTGTCCGGTTTTGTAGCCGCAAATGGGCGATCTCGACTGAGTGACGGCTAGTAAAGGATGTCTTCAATAGCGTCGCCCATTCCTCCCATGAATTAGGGGCACCCGTTAGAATCTGAGTAGTGTGCCACTTCTTTGCATCGCTGTCTAAAGCCAAATATAAAAATTTAACTTTCGTGGCTTGGTCCCAGTTGTTGAGCGACGCGACATGTTCGTAGCAAAGTAGCCATTCGGAAATAGATTCCTCTGGCGCGCCTCTAAAGACTGGCGGTCCGACGAAAGGTATTGCTTGGGGGGTAGCCATAGCAGAGAGAGAAGAAGGGGGTTTCCTGATCTTTGTTGTAGTTTCCTGATGTTGTAGTTTCCTCGTGGATGTTTGTTGTAGTTTCCTGATGGAAGCAGTTTTCTTGTGCTTTTTGACTCGGGGCATAATTTTAGAGCGGGAATATCGCTACCGAGCAACCTCCACCACTTTGTAGCGAAACGTCGGGGCCGTTAATGTTAGACGCATCGGAAGGTCAGGGGGACGAAGAGGCGTGGGAGCCACTCCGCGCAGGCAAGCGATGAGGAGTCGACACAGTGACTTGGGAGAGCACTCATTGGGGGGTTTATTTAGCTAAGACATCTTGAAGTTGGAAAACACACAGGGCAAAAATTATACAACATAGAAAATGGTATCATACCCCGTCGGCCTGCCGAACTGGTCGCCGGTGGTTCCGAGCGTCATGGTCCCCTAGTCCGCTCTCAAAAAAGGCCAGTGTCGCCGCTTAAATAGCACCCCTCAACATCCACGGCAAGGCGGACCAATCAGGCAGGCCGAAGTTAACGATGCTCAACGCGAGCCCTCGTGATCGCGTGCATCCGGCTTTGCTACAAAACTAATACAAACAACACATTCCAGAGACTGGCCGCGACGCACACACGTGGTCTTCGTTCTCTGTACTACGTCGTCAAGAAGACTCCCTGCGGTGCGCAGGCTCGTTTGCTTGAGCACCCTTCTAAGAAAGCAGTCGAAAAAGAAAAAAGAACAAGAAAACATTCTACGCGACGCGGTCTTCGCGACAATACGATGCTATGACGTGTCCACGACTTTAGGGGATCCAACAGCGCGTGCGTACCCAGTCAAAAAAAAAAAAACAATTGGAACCAATTGGAAAATTTCCACCTGGTCCAATTGGTTCCATTTGTAGATTAGTACACCATTGGACCAATTGGAGCAATTGCTTGTAGTCCAATTGGTCCAATTGGTTGTATTCCATTTGGGTCAACTGGTGGAGTAGCACATAACCAATTGGTTGTGTTCCAATTGGACCAAATGGTACAGTAGCACATAACCAATTGGACCAGTTGGTTGTCTTCCAATTAGGCCAACTGGTACAGTCAGCACAAAACCAATTGGACTAATTGGTTCTCTTCCAATTGGGCCATATGGTACAGTGCACACATAACCAAATGGGTCAAAGGGAGCAGCTTCCCTGCAAGCAAATAACCTTCAATATTTATACTGCTACGCTGCACGAGCTAGCATGCGTCATCTGCAGTATTTTACAACGCACTAGATCAACGTCACAGGAAAGAGCTCATACGTTTTTGTATGTTGTTCTTTGAAATCACATATATAACACAACAACCAATGACTTATTCTGTCTTCAGAATTGTTCATTTGCATGGCAACTGCACTTGACAAAGATGAAATAACTGAGGAACGGAACATCTTTTATTTAAAAACATGTCAAGTCTGAAATTTCGAAGTCGTGCACAGCTTGCCATCTATGGCGCACCACTGCACGGTCGCTCACGCTTCATCCTGCAGAAACAAGAGATAAAAAAGCAACATTTGCATACCGGTTATTTTTTTCTAAACAAAAATAAAACTCGTTTGCATCAAAAGTTGGCTACATTAATATTATGGAATTGAGTACACCTTAGCTTCAATACTCACTAAAGCAGCCTCAACAATCTCAAGCCAAAATTAATTTTACTGCTTCATTTCAAGACAAGAGCAAAAAACAATAACAAAATTGCGGTTTGTATACCTTTTTGCTATTTGATCGATGTCTGCCATCTTTTCACCCACGTAATCGTTCATCCTCTTCAGGAGCGTTTCTATCACATTTTGTGGGTACCCTTGCTTCTCCAAGCGATGCTTGTAGCAGCCTGTCAAAACATGTGCATTTAGAGAAATAATATGTACAGGTATACCACTAACATAAAGATTTAAAGATCCATTTCCGAATAGCACTAATTGTAGGTTGTGGCCAGTTACTAAAGAAAAATTTTAAATTGCGTCTTCAGTGGTGGAGTTAAATGGCTTGTCATAGCAGAAAAGATGTCCTCAACAGCACACATCATAGCTTCAGTATTGGAACATGTTAATTGACAAATGGCAGAAAAAATGCAGACTATGGAGCTGTTAAATCCATTCAAGCTCTGTTGTGATAAAGTATTCTAAAACAATTTTAAATGTCACAAGAAATTTATGACATTTACCTTTTCTTACTTCAGTTATATCTCATCAACTCACATCACAGAAACCTTCCATGGTGTCAATGGCTCTTCCCTCGGTCGTTCAGGAAACCGAGGGCAATGCTTGCCTGCAATAAGTTACACATTGAGAAGCTCGAAACTACATTAGCGACTGAAAAGGACCTTGTATGGATCTTCCCTGCAGCTGCGCTGGGTCCTCAAGAGACACCAGCAGATCCTTGACAAACATTGAATCCTTCTCACGCGCCTGCATACGGCGCCCTGTTTCCGAGGGTACATGCAGCCCCTGTCCAATATCAATCTGTAGAAAGAAAAAAACAAAAATGTGCTATTTAGAAGGCTCAAATCTGTAGTACTAAACATGCAGGCATACAACTGAACAGGACAACTGTACTCTTTGATGAAGTTCCCAAACTGACAACTAATCAGCTGGTGCTCCCTTTGCACGTAGTACTGGATGCATACTTTCTTGAAATTCCTGTGAAAATAACTGGAGCATAGCGCCTATGTGTTGCTAGCTATATTGCATCAAAGCTCTGATGCACTATGGTTTGCGAGCTATAACTGGCATGTGAGGAGGTACAATGGACCACCTGGCAGAGGAAAAACGTGGACACTGAAAAGAAGCAGGCCCTGTTTTTAAGCGAGATTATGATTTCAAGTGTAGTTTTTTATGATAATAATGTAGGCAACAAGCACAGCTTTCTCTGAAACAAAATTGAATCTTAAAACATCTTACCGTGCTGCCATTCGATGGGCCAGTCGGTGGCTTTACTGGTGAATGATCACGGGATGGCGTGCGGAGCCTTTCTGGCCGAGTGGAGGAAGGGCTGGATAGCCGCGGAGAGCCAGGGCTGGGCAGCTGTTGAACAGTAGTGTGGCCTTCGTATCCGCTGGAGCCGATGTAGAAATGAGTCGCAATATGCAATGAATTGACCCAACTCAAACCTAAGCATGACTATTAGCATATAATTATTAGCGTATACAAGATTAATTCATGCAACTTTATTTAATAGACTTCATCCACAAGGACCCACTTAGGCACAAGTTGTATGCCATCACACTATCACATATTGCAGGAAGACTTCTCAATGACTTACCATTTCTGATTTTATGCAACAGTTCGTGCTGCAGACTCCTACCGAGAGCTCTGAGATCCTTCAGTTCATCCTCTTGTGAGGCTATTTTTTTTCTCTAGCTCTGCAACTTTCTTGTGCAGTGTTTTGTTTTCTTGTTCAAGGGAAGGAGCATTTGTGGCTCTTTTCTTTTTTTTCCAATATTTTTAAGAGCCGCTCCGCACTATCGGAATGTTTCTCTTCCTAGATAATAAAACAAATAGTAAAACCCTGGTAAGTATTTTCTTTTATGCTCATTTAAGCAACTACACACATATGCATACAGCATGAACCATACCTTTGATGGCGCAACATCGCCTTCACTAGCCTCATCTTCGGATGACGCGTCCTCTGTAACGGGCTTCACCCTCACTCGTCCTTTTCGTTAGTTTTGCCTTTAAGTCTTCTTCTGACTCTGTAATGTACAACAATGTAATTGCATGACAAGCGGTCAGCTAACAATTCGCTATAATTTTTCAGTTCATGACTGTCACAAAAGCAGCATTACCCTATATGGCAAAAGTGATTTAGGTAGAGCAAAGTATCAACGTAAATGCGTTTTCAATTATCTCGGTAGGTCTGAGATATTGTGTTACGTATGTACAAGGCTTAAAATCTACAACAAATGCTCGTTTACAAATTGCACATTCCCACTCAGCTAAAAAGGCACAACAAATTAGAGTGAAGAGCCGGCGCAAACAATCTCGCCTGATCATTCAAATTACTGCCTAAATTTGAAACAATCCAGTATCCGAAGAAACCTATATATAGGGCGCCTAGCTTACATTATTTTCTATGCCACCCTGCTCTACAGTCTCGTGTGCTAACGAGTCACACAAAACTTGAGCCCTCTGTCTATAACATTATCGTACCGCACGAACTTTGATGAAAACCGCCATGTATTTATGTACACATGATTTATCCCGCGTCACATCAAGGCTTGCGTGGTGCATGAAACACTAAGTACAGTACAATCTCGGAAACGTGCTAACTTACCTCAGCCCTGCAGAATCCTGGCACGGTAGTAGGCCCATGTGCCGGTCGCATCGGTCCACTTCGCCATGTGGAACGACGTCGAATAATCGACTTTGCCATGTGGAACGACGTCGAATAATCGACTTTGGGGTTAAAGTTCTTTGTCTTCCACTGGAACTATTGCCAATTGCCTGTCGTCTTTGTACCTTACGTACGCGCGGGTTATCATGGCTGCAGAGTCAGTTGCTACAATAGCAGCGTTTCACGAACAACACGTGCTCACCGTTAACTCCGCAAAGCCACAGACAGAACCAAGGTATACAAATCACACAAGCGAACGTACTGACGGCTGTGACAGAAGCGAACAAGTGAACAGCTCTCGCAGTACACATAGTATACACGTGCACACGCTCACTGGTGTTGATGCTAGTTGGGCTGTTCTGTTGCTTCTGTACCACAACTAAGTTTGTAAAATGCGTCATAAACGTGAAACGTAAAACTATAAAAAGTATTACTGAAATAAAAATTTATTACAGCGGGAGTTAGTTTGTCCAACGTAAACAACGGCGTCCAAACTTGAAAATTATGCCGGTCTTGAGGCCATTGTTGTTCTCGTTGCGTAAGGCGGAAGTAATCGCCAAAGCAAAGAACACGTCACGCGCATCACGTTCAAGCGCCGGAGGTTAGATGCGTAGGCCGGGAGTCGCCATAAGTAATTCTTGTCAACTTTCTAAAATGATCATTATGAAAAAAAAATCAATTCCGTTCACTTACCACTTGCGCCCGGATATATTGTAAACACCAACTATGAACATCCGTATCGTTCGCAGAGTTGGTAGCATTGTGCATTGTTTTCTTAGTAGCATATGAGTTCTGACGTGTTGTACATACTGTACGTTGTTACCGTAGGAGCGTCAATACCTCTGTGTTACGCGGGCAGCGCGTGGTCAGCTCAGTTTGACTGGAGTTCACTCGAGTTTTACGTGCGTCTCGTGGTCACCGCTAAATTAGAAAAATGGAACCGCAAAAGAAACGGAGGAAGCGCGGGAGGTACAAAAAGTATTTAAATCCAAGTGGTGTCTTCAGTGCGCCAAGATCAACAGATTCATCAGCCAGGCGGCGGCTCGCTAAAACTGTAAGTAACCTTTTACTGTCTCAATCGGTTGTTATACTGACAATAATTATCCTTATTAAACTGTATATTAGGCATGCAGGGATTGCGAAACGATGATTCACGCTGTGCAAGTTCCAATGAAGATCCGATCAATCTGCTGCCACCTGACGACCGCATAGAGCACACGCTATCGCAAAATGCCAGAGCGATGGATGCCCCGTCGTCAGCGGACAACACTATCAGGGGTGCTACCGCGTAGCGATTCCTTTTTTCGTTCCAATGCCTTTCGGCGTTACGTCACTGCTGTCGTCATCGGTGGGCGGCGACGCTTGACGTATTTCAAATTGCCCAATCGTAAGCGGCCGCTTTTTCTCCTCTTTCTCCGCCGTTCGCGGGCTTGCATAGTAATTATGTTTGGTAAGGAAGTAGTTAATAAAATTGCGGTTGCGCGCTTATTAGGTGAAAATGGCTTAGTAGCATTAAAACGCAAAAGCGAAGGAAATATGAGGCAAACAAAACGCAAACACACGTGTATTTCTAGTCGTAGCCACATTTGCGCCGTACGTGAATCCAAGCCATATCGCTGAGCGCGAACGAAATGGCAACCGTTGTGGGATACAGCTGACTGTGTTTTCATCGGTTATTCGTCCGGATCAGCTGCAACATTGTCGCAGAAGCGTAGTACTTTCGCCTGAGGAGAAATTCTACACTCCACATTTTTCCAGGGGTGACGGAACACTGAATTGAGGTGAGCACAAAGTGTTACTGCCGTGGTCTGTTGCCGCTACGTGCATTGTTTGATGTGCGCGCTTTGTTTTCCTGCAACAGGAAGCTGTTCGGAAGACAACGCGTCATATTATCGGACAGCAAAGTGGAACATCGTGAACTGGCCGCGATCGAGAACTCGCAAGGTAGCGAGCGCCGTTTGACGGGGCACGCCCACGGCACAGCGTAATTTCATGAAATCTGTGATCAGCTGCAGTCCGTTGCGCAAGCTACCAGCCACTGTCGTCGTCGATCCGAGAAAGCTGCTTCGGCATTCGCAAAAGTAAGCACATGCACTACATTACCTTGTTTGAATGAAAGAAATTGCGAAGCACGAAAATAAAGCAAAATGAGAGCACGAAAATAAAGTGTGCTGGCGTGTATGCCATAAGATCTTAACATCAATTTTTTAGCACTGCTTAACTAACGTGTTGTCATGTTCAGTGATGTGTTTTATGCTCCTCACAGACGTGCGAACGTATGAAATGGTGGCTCGTGTTAATGTCTGTAAAAAATACAACTCGGAATATACAAATGGTGCCATCCCTCATATCAACATACGGTGTAGCTACGCACGGTTCTACCGGTGGTGGATCCAGGTTGCTTGCCGAGTAGGATATTTGCCTTCTTCGCACCCATGTGCGATTTACTCATTTAACTATTGTCTACCTTGTGAAATCGGAACTTAGTCGTTTTGTTTAAAGCTGTGAACGTCAAGAAAGGAAAGAGCCAGAGCTTCAATTTTGAGCTTTCCACATGAAGTGTTCGCATTTGCTTTCCACACATGCTTTTGTTTGTGCTCTGTGCAATACCAAATTAGCATAGACACCCCTTCCAGCAGTGCTCGCTAAAGTCGGTCAGTACGTGTATAAGTGCAGATACATAGACATACAGTTGCTTACTCGTTTTCACATAACCTCTGTATATGAAAACAAGATGTGAATGTTCTGAAAAATGCAAGTGTATATGTTTGCTAAAGGTAGGCATGCTTTTATTTCTGTATGTTAGTGTGCATGTAAATTTGTGGTGCTTCAGTACAGACTCACGCAGCATTTGTGCATGAGCTTACAATTCTGTAAATTGAGATCGAAACAGTAATGCCGTGAGGCCTCGTTAGCATCGCCTTGCACATAAATTGATTTTGATCTTTTGTTCAACCAGCACGAGGAATCCGAGAAGCCGAGCCAGCAGTAGCTGGGTGCACAGCGCCTGGTGCAGGAGTTCAGGGTGCCAGTTGACATCGAGTGCCTGCTGCCGCAGCTTGTCTATGCCCTCACCAAGTTTACTGCCCCAGCTCAACCCCACTCCCCCTCCTTGACCTGCCTCATTAGAGTATGCATGCATAAGAGCGAAAATTTTCATTATGATACTCTTTTTTTTCTTAAGCTACTTCATGTACTCGTGATTGTTTGAAGACTGAGTATCTGCAACTTATGACAGTGTTTAAGTGAAGCATTAATTCACTGTTTCAATTATACCACAATAGTAGGAGTGTCCAAAACACTAGGCTGTGCCAAAAGCTCACTGTGGAAGCATAAACTTCCAAGCATCCCATCACTGTCATTTAACATCAGACACGACGGCACACTGCAAATCTGCATGTTCATTGTAAGAAAGCTGTAGGTTGTGATAACTTCAGGCTATGTTGTCGCGACTCACATGCACAAGAATCATTTTACAAAAGAAAAGTAGCCGAGAGAAATTTCTTGCCTATGCACCTGTCTCTGTGGTGTAGTTGCCTGTATTTAGTCTTTCATATATTTTTTTTACTCCTGTATCTTTCTACTTTGATTTATATGTTTAGGTTTATGCTAAAAGTTTTGTTGAACTACGGACAATTTCTTGTTCCTTTCTACCATTTTATGTTTATAGGATTCATACAATAATATATTGATTTACAACATAACACTCATGTGCATGTAGGTCCATATTTCTCACAAGATTAGCAGAACACTTTGTTGGACTAATTGGTTTGAAATCATTTGTTTTGTGGCACTGAAAAATACAAACCACAAGAGAGTATCAGTGACATGTCTCATGTGTGGCGCTCATCCCTTGTACTCTCTTGTGGTTTGTGTATATTGATGCCAAAAAGCAAGAGATGTTCTTGTATTTTATGAATTCAATGCGAGCTGTGATTACTTATTTTTGATCCTGTTTGAAGGCATTTTGTATGCTGCAAGGTTCTCTTAGGTGCAGTATTTTCCTTTCTGTTTACTTGTGCAATCACTGCGCAGTTCAATACGTGGATGCATACTTAGTTTTGCTGGTGAGCAATCCTTTTTTTTATGCTATGCAGCTTATCAGAGGTTTCGTGGTGTTACCTGTGATATCTTCTGATGCATACATCCACAATTTTTCATCAGAGTGGAAGGTCATGGCAATGTGATGCCTGTGCACTGCAGAAATTACACACGCTTAGAACACACCTTGTGTCGCGTAGGCAATGTGGTGCTTGATTTTAAATATATTCATCATTTCAAGTCTTTCGATGGTGTGTTTCATAAAAAGCAAGTAGCTGCTTCCTTTGTATGCTGTCAATTAATAGCTGAGTGTTTCATAACCTCCTACACCACACATTATGGAGCTGGTTAGTTGCTGAGAATTAATGGAAAATTGTGCAACATTGCAAGCAAAGAAATCTCACTGTATTGGTCTACAACTGTAGTAGTCTACACAGTAATTATATTACTGTATGAACATTTGTGGAATGTTTTACTTACACAAAAACAAGAACTGTAGATGTATGCTGGAAGGAAGCACAATGATGTTAACTTCGAGCAGATTTCTTTACTTGTCATTTCTACATTTATGTTGCAGACTTGCTTTGTTAACATTGAACTTGACACACGTTACAGTCCTATTTGCTTTTGCGTTTACAGTCCTATTTGCTATTTGCGTTTCTCACAGCATGGTGCAGTTCCCCCCGCCTCCCCCCTATTTTCATTCGCAGGGCATGTGAGGACAGAAAAAAAATTATGGGTGCTAAATAATGAGTGCTGTTGCAAATGTTTACGTTAGAGGTAGCTTGGCCTGTACACATTTCCACCGGCAGTGGTAACTTGTACAGCACAGAAATAAAATTTTGTAATATCCTGGTTATTGACTACCACTTTCTTTTTGCAAATGCAGGTGGTTTTGCTAATGATCAATCAGCCTTTCTATTCTTCGTAATGTAATCGCACTTCAAAGGTAGCCCGCACAGTATTTGGCATGCCGGGTAATGAATTTCGGTGGCATGTTCACCCTCTGAAGCGAATAGCGTGATGGTTATGTGGAAGAGTGGTTGGGAAAGCGGAGGCGCAGTGAATGAGACTCTTGGTCGAGCACAAGGTGTTGTGCTAGTTGCACTTTTCTGCAGCTGGTGGCTTGCAAGCTTCCGTTAGAAGTTATGAGATGAGCAGGAAGCTATGCAAAACATTATCCTGTCTTACCGAACCTAAAAATCGCGGCCACAACAGTATGTTTGCCATCTGTGTAACAACAGCTTGAGCAGTGAACTTCATTCCCAGACAAATGAGAGTTTGAAAAAAAGAAAAACGAAAACAGTTCCAATTTCGCAGAAGATACTGGACAATTTGCATGCACATGATGACAGCTGCAACAAGTATTGAAGCGGCTTTCACATTGTGTTGCTGTGCGTTACACACTGCATTGAAGCACGCTGTTTCATGCGTCATGTGCAACGCTCTCAAAGTTGGTGCTCTTTGTGCTGTGTACTTCCACAACCAAAAAGTAGTACATTGATTGAATAGATCCAGAAACAACAAATGCTTTGCTGGCAGCCATCAGCATCACCAAAAACCCTTGCATTGTTGGTGAAAAAATCAAAATACATGTTGTATTTCATGCTAGATGTTCGTTTGTCGAAGCACTGTACGCCTGCTTTTTTTTAGTGGACTGCATTCATAGCCTTCCAGGCATTCCACCTTATGTAGTGGAATATGCCATAAAAAAAAACTCGAAATTCAAGAAGAATCCTCTCCATTCTAGTGCAAATCATGCAACAAAAAGCCACATTTGTGCTGTACTATAATGCAAAGTACTCATTAAATACCGTATTGTTTCACATCGAACATTCTAGAGGTGGCTCTATACATCTTTAACGACAGCATGAAAACACACTAAATGTTCCATGGTTGTGACCACGCTCCAGTATGCAGCATGTATTCTGTAATTTAGTCTTGTGGTGGAATTACTTGAACAAGGTAAGTTTCATTTTTGTCAAACATCTGGTAGCACATTTGAACAATGTGGTGTATAATCAGCAGAAATGATATGAATTGATTCTTCGATGCCAGTAAAATGGCCACAATATTGCAGCTATGCTTTGTTGTGCTTAACGATGTCACAGTTGTTGCACTTTTATCTGTACTCTCCTCAAATAATGTGCATGCAGTGCCACACTTCGCAACAACGGTGCCCCACACTGTACAGTGTTCTCATATAAATACAGTGATCTCGATCCTCTGCTTTGGGGCAAGCCCTGCGGGACTCTACTCCTGGCTGTTGCTGCTGATATCACCTATGTCCAACTTGAGAAAGCCCTCATTAAGTCTAAGCTTGCACAATGTAGCACACGCTGCAGTGAATATTGGCAGTGATGTCTGGCTCATGGAGTGCTTAGAAAGATGGTCTGTGGCGAATTTAGCTTGTGCATTGTGTATAAGGGGATGGCCAGGGATCGGGCTCAGAAGCCATGGCTGCAGCGGGTATCCAGTCACCTGCATGAAAATATAATCAGTACCATAGTCAGCTGGCAGCATTTTTTTTCGAGGGGACACACGCATGCACACACAC
>JABSTT010004963.1:0-17441 GCA_013339685.2 Hyalomma asiaticum
CTTTCGTACATCGTTGACCCCGCACTTGCTACAGGCGCTGTGCGCGAGAGACAACTGGGCGAAAACGTCGCCATTTTTTGGGGGAGCACGTCACGAAGGGCTCATTAGTATGCACATACTGTGTCGTGATGTCAGGCTGCAGTAGGAACCGAAGCCAGGTTTTAAAGGCATGCTGTAAATAAATTTTCACAGTGCGCTCACGCTTACCAGTACGTTTTCTGGGCTCTGGAGGGCTTGGCCTTTCATTTCATGCCAAAAAAAAAAAAAAGAACGCCAACTGAAAAGTTTCGTGGCGGTACTCCTTTAATGTAAATGAGAAACAGGGGGCCTAAGACACAGCCTTGCGGAACGCTGGAATGAACTTCGCGAAAGGAAGAATTGTGACCGTTTGCAGTAACAAATTGCGATCTGTTAGTGAGAAAACATTCAGTCCATTTTAATAAGTTACCATCAAGGTTCAGTTGGGGTAGTTTGTAAAGCAGCAGTCTATGGCAAACCTTGTCGAAAGCTTTTGAAAAATCTACATCGACGTCAGCAGATGAAGTCTTTCAGGTTATGACATATCATTGAAGATCACAAGTGCTGGTTTAGATCCTGTTGACCTCTTTAAAGCAAAACTAGTTTGAAACATCTCCACCTTTGGCAGTAATTATATTTAAAAAATGTTTTGTGCGTGTGTGTTTACGAGCTGCCTTAAGAAAATAGTTTCAGTTGCAGGCCAATCTGTATCCTACCTTTATTTGGTCATCATCATCATCAGCCTGTTTAGGTCCACTGCAGGACGAAGGCCTCTCCCAGCGATTTCCAATCCATCCTATCCTGAGCGAGTTGGTTCCACTTTATGCCCGCAAACTTTTTAATTTCATCGCTCCATCTAACCTTTTGCCTACCTCTGTTGCGTTTTCCCTCTCGTGGTATCCATCCCGTCGCTCTTACTGTCCACCTATTATCCTTCCTCCTCATGACATGTCCTGCCCAGGTCCACTTCTTTCTTTTAATTGATAAGATAATATCGGCTACTCCTGTCTGTTCTCTGATCCATTCCGCTCGTTTTTTATCTCTTAGCGTTACCCCTATCATTTTTCTTTCCATTGCACGTTGCGTGCTCCTTAGTTTCATCTCTAGTTTTTTCGTTATCCTCCATGTTTCTGCACCGTACGTTAGTACTGGGAGAATGCAGTGATTGAATACTTTTCGCTTTAATGAGAGCGGTAAGTGTCCGGTCATGATTTCGTAATGCCTTCCGAATGCGCTCCAGCCCAGCCTTATTCTACGGAGAATTTCATTTTCCTGGGTAGGGGTTCCTGATATTAACTGTCCCAGATATACATATTCGTTTACACATTGTAAGGGTTCATTGTTGATTTTAAATTCCTGTTCCTTAGCTAAGCTATTGAGCATAACTTTGGTCTTTTGCCTATTCATTTTTAATCCAATTTTAATGCTTTCCCTGTTTAGGTCATCAATCATGTTTTGTAATTCGTCACCATCATTGCTAAAGAGCACAATGTCGTCTGCAAATCTTAAATTGTTTAGATATTCTCCGTCTATTCGAATGCCCTTTTCTGGTAAGGTTACCGAAAAGCTATTTCACATTACGTTAATGGGTTATCTGAAAAAAATGTAACCTTTTTGTATCCACAACAGTTCGGATTTCGTTGAATATATTCAACTGAGCTGGCACTGATTACCTTAACTGAGAGAGAGAGAGAGAATGTTTTATTAATGACTCCGCATACGTTAGCCTGGTTAGTGGCCTGGCTTGCTACTCCAGGTTAAGGCATTTAGTGTGTGTACGTGTTGTGTTATACGTGATCACTGTAAATATAACAATCACAAGAAAATTCCTTTATTAAGGAAATTAAGCAAGCTGTGAACAGAAGACTACTTGTGGGATCTGTATTTTTCGATTTGACAAAGGCTTTTGACTCCAGAAATCATGGCATACTACTTGCTAAACTCGAATCATTTGGCACGTGTGGTCATCCACAAAATTTTATTAAAAGCTACTTCAGTAACCTGTCCGAAATGGTACGCGTTAATGGCCATCCTTCATCGCCCAAGTTATTTAACGTAAGTGTGCCACAAGGAGCAATTTTAGGCCTACTAAGTTTATTTTTGATGTTTATTAATTATCTACCTACCATTCTAACTAGGACCAAGTGCGTACTATACGCTGACGACACAGCCATCTTTAAACATTTTAATCAGTTTCTACACTCCAGACTGACCTTAACACAGATTTACATAACATAACTTTATGGTACCAAGGTAATCAGCTACAGATCAATGTACTAAAACCATCTTTAGGGTGTTCAATTCCCCGCGAATTGCACTTGACATATCACCTTCCCTTCACGTAGAGAATTCTGTCATAAACATTCCTAGTGACGCGCGGTTTCTCGGCGTCATTTTAGATACTGAACTAAAATTTCATAAACACGCCGCATCACCCGCTAAAAAAATTGCATTTGGAATCCATGTGATCAATACACGAACTTATTTTCCCCCTCACATCATATGTTGCTTGTATTTGGCCTACATTCATAGCCATATTTCGTATTGTGTATGATCTTGGGCCAACACATACTTCACGCACATTGAAGGTTTGCACAGACTTCAGAATCAAGCAGTTAGACTGATGACTTTTAGCCAATTTTATTTGTCCTGTAGCTTCTTCTTCCCTAAGCTTAACATACTCTCATTAAGATAATTATTTTCTCATAGACTGTCCATAGGCGCCTGTAGGCTCATCCCACAGGACATCCCATTGCATGTATCGATCATCGCCACTTAACTAATAGCAACGTTACCAGGTTACCCCAGCGCAATAATCTTCTTTTGCCGGCCGTAAGGACAAAGTACGGAAAGTTCGCAACCCGATTTACTAGCATACCTATTTGCAATCAACTGCCTCTCGACTTAAGATCATCACACAACATTCATCTTTTGACCTCGCGCAGCAAGAAATGTTTTGTTCAGGGATTGATCAACTCGTCTGAATTTTGTAATTAACTCTTAACAGCTCTCAACTTTTCCGTGATATTTTCGTATTTAACATTTGCTTTTGTATAGCTGATACCTCTGATAATGAAGCGAGTTCCCTTTGTCATGAAGAGCTGTTCATTATTACAGCGTAAGCTGTTATGAGATCACAACAACGGCGCCGTAGTTGTCCGCCGCCGCCGCCGCCGCCCGTGTCCGTAACCAATATCGCTCCTCCAAGGCCGGGCTGAAGGAGTGACACGCGCGCACAAGTGCGCGCGTCGCGTTGCTTCAGCCCGGCCGTGGCTCCTCCTGAAGGACAGGACAACTGCTGCCATCTATTGGCGCTGCTCCGCATAGCCTTCGAAATGCGTTTTTACGAAGCGCTGCCTCGTGAAGCAGTTTTGTCTTGTCCTTCCTTGCGTCACGCGACAGGCGAAGTGCGCAGCCCCGGCAGCAACCTGACTTGGCTCTTCGGTATACCTGATGGCGCCTCCTCGCAAGATGCGGGCCGCTGCTGAAGAAGTGAATCGCAGAGTTACGCGCGCGGCTGCAGCAGGGCAACGTCGGGCACAGCATACCGCTGTGCCCGACGTTGCCCTGCTGCAGCCGCGCGCGCATACCGCTGTGCAGAGAGAAGCCCAAACCGCAGAGTTATGGCGCAGGGGATACCCACCACCTGTACTTGCACTAGTTTCCCCAAGCGTTTACAATGGCCTCTACGAAGGTCGCTCCTTCAGCTTACACTGTCACTGTCCTGCGATTCCGCGCAGGCCTGGCTCTTTTTCTTCCCCTGCTATTCTTGTTCTTCCACTTGCTTTTGATTTTCATGACTTTTGTTTAACCAGGAGTATTACCATTATGTTACGTATTGATCTATTGTTATTGGTAATCAAGCTTGTTCTTAATAGCTTACACGTCTGTGTGCTTTTGCTGCATTTTTTGTAACTACCCTATTCATGTAGCCACAGGAGGTCCCCCTGTCAGTTTCTCTGGCACTTTGGGACCTCCTTCTGTAATATGCTGACCATGTAATTCAACTGAACCGATCAATGTACTAGAAACGTAACCGAGAGTGCAGAAATCGCGGAGGCGTTGAACGGCTACTTCAGCTCGCCCCGCCGCGGTGGTCTAGTGGCTATAGGTACTCGGTTGCTGATCCGACGGTCGCGGGATCGAATCCCGGCCGCGGTGGCTGCATTTCGATGGAGGCGAAATGCTGAGGCCCGTGTGCTGTGCGATGTCAGTGCACGTTAAAGAACCCCAGGTGGTCGAAATTTCCAGAGACCTCCACTACGGCGTCTCTCATAATCAGAGCTGGTTTTGGGACGTTAAACCCCACAAAACAACAACAACTACTACTTCAGCTCGGTGTTTACAGACGATAACGGAATTGTCCCCTGTTTCGATCACGAGACGGCGTACCTCCCTTAGAAGATGTTAGTGTTTCTGAAGGCGTTCTTTCATTCGTGCTGAACATCGATACAAGAAAATCGCACGGAAGTGATGCTATACACACCGCATTTCTTGTTCGTAATGCGGAATGGTGCTCCAAACATCTAACACTTATATTCTCCAAATCACTGTCTAGTGGCGAAGTCCCGAGTTAATGAAAATATGCAAAAATAATTCCCATACATAAATCCGAAAACAAGTCACTAGTGTCATCATACAGGCCTATTTAGTTGTGTACACGTGCAAAATTACTTGAACACATATCTAAGCATATCTCGGCCTTCCCTGAAACATCATTGATCCACGGGAACCTGGTTTCCGCAAAGGTCTGTCAACTACACAACTACTTAAGACAGTTCACGACCTAGCAGGCACTCTAGATAACCATAATAAAATTAATGTCACATTCCTTGACTTTGAAAACAAGCATTTGACCGCGTTTCCGATCAGAAGTTCCTTATAAAAGTAAAACCAGTCCTAAAAATGGTTCTTTACTCGCATGGATTTGGTCATTCCTTTCCTGTAGGTACCAAAGCGCTTCTGCAGATGGCTCAAGCTCCACCCCCACTTACCGCAAGGCTCCATCCTTGGCCTTCTTCTGTTTTAACACGAAAGTGTTTTATGTAGGGGTCCACCAAGAAATCAGTGACGTACTTCCTGTAACGGAAGTGGATCTTTGAAAAAATGAACTTGCATTCACACCGAAAAAAGTTCCACCCAGGCGGACTCGAACCCCCCTTCAACCGGGATTTGTCGAATGGAGCTGGATGCTCTACCGACACACCATCGCAATGTCTTTTTTTTTTTTCTTTATTGCATGGAAATATTTCCGTAAATGCGTTTGAACTGTACCATCGCAATGTCGCTCATTCAGGAGCAGATAGGCCTTGTATCTTCACTATAGTGACTTAGAAGTTACATTTAATTGTCGTGTGGTTAAAGCAAATGTGTTTAGTATAGTGAACTATGTGTTTAACACACAAAATTATTCTTAATATAACATCGCCTCCTTTATACTGCTCTCTTGGTTCGCTTAGCTTAGCTGCGGTGGTACCGCCATCTAGGAACGATAGATAGAGAGAAGCATATTGTCGTGCTGATTCGCACCGGCAGTCAGCGCTTCGACCGCCGGGGAGGGTAGGGCCGCATCGTCGTGACGGCGCGCTTCCGGGGGAAAGTACGGACGCGGCCGCAACAAAATTTCTCATGCGTGGCCAGATGTGTTGAGTTGCGACGCGCACTGCTCCAGGATCGCAAAGACATCCGTCGACAAGCAAATTATGAACATTTCGTTGCAGTGGGCTGTGTTTTCAAAAAACAATCCGCTGACAACCCGTTCGGTCTCTCTTTCGAGGCGTCACCATTTGCGGACGATCCTCGTTTATAGCAAGCTTGCGCAGGGCTCTGGCGCGCGCAATTCAGTGTTTCCAGAGCAATGTGGGGCGCTCAAAAACTTTCTCTCGTGTACAACTGTCGAGGATCCCTATGCCGTGTCCGAGGTGCCGCTGATATCTAGATTTAACGTGTTCACATGTTCAGAGTACATCTCCCGCCCCTCTATTCGCCACATTGCCGCTTATGCATTCAACAACTTCGCGATGGCAGGTTTCACTTTCGTGTTATAAGATTCCTATGGCAGAGGGATCAACGACATTTTTTTAGTACTTATGAATGATACAGCCCGTGGCATACCCGTTAAAATAAGACTTTTTGCAAACGGCTGCGTCCTTTATTACTTCGTCAATGACCTTAACGAGCAGTTTAACCTTAAACAAATCCCCGGATATCATACACTCATGGTGTTGCACTTCGCAGATAAATATTAACCGTATCCACCCCCACCCCCCTCCCCTCCTCCCCGAAAGAAGAAGCAAATAATATCGGAATGGGACTTATACGCGCAGAAAATATCCCATGTCTTTCACCTATTGCATCAAGAATAAGTATATCTCTCGTTAACTGCTAGAAATATTTAGGTATGATAATTACCTCCGACTTAAAGTGGACCAAACACATAGAGTACACACAAAAAAGGGCAAACACCTGGGTGCATACGCAGAACAAATGGCAAGTCCACCAAAGATATTTAAAAAGTTAACGTACAAAACTTGCATGAAACACATACTGGAATACGCGCCTCCTGTGTGGGACCCTCAAACACTGGCAAATATTAAAAAGCCGGAACGCGTACAAAGAAAATCCATCAGATTTATTTACAACGCTTACAGCAGAAAGACATCCCCTTCAACCCTCCTTGAAAGTTCAAACTTGCAACCCTTAGAGCGCAGGCGCGCGTGTGACTGAAACTATTCTATCATATCCATCACAGTAACCTAGGAATCGATAACGGGAAATATATTGAACCTTTGAAATCACGAATAACACGGTCATACCACACAAAAAAAGTCAAAGAATTTCCATGCAGAACTACTACTTTCCAAAAATCGTTCTTTCCCTGAACAACGCGTGGTTGGAACGCCCTGCCCAATGAAGCTTATCAGCTGCAACTGTTTCTTCATTCGTGAATGCGGTAGCGAAACTGCCAGCCATCCCTTGCACTTTCTTTTACATTGCATCTAATCCCTACTGCGTGTGCCTGTATTACATGCTTTGCTATGTTCAGCGCTAGCTTCATTGCATATTTGTGCACAGTTTTCTCGTTGTGTCGATGTAGGAAAAGGAAGCGTTGCATTGACTTGTTTTCAATGTCTGTGAATTCCTATTCTTCTTCATTTTCCCATGAGGCGCCGTTTTTGTTTTAACCTATTCTTTTGTTTTCTTGCATTGGATGACGTATTATCAAGTGTATCTGTAACCCACTCCTGCCTACGACTTCGCATAAATGTCGGCTGTATTGACTAAATAAGAAAAAAATATGTCATAGCGCTTAAAGGGATACGGACACAAACATTGGCGGTTTTTTTTTTTTTTTGCGTCAGAACAAAAGTTGAACTATTAGCGAATACAACATGCTGCTTTGAAAAAACAACGAGAAACGTCTTCTTTTTTGCAATTGCGCCTTGCCTCCAAGCGGCCGCCGGCAGAAACTGAATTTTCACGTCATCACACCCGCGCGCGGCCAAGGTCGGCCGCAGTCGTCGCAGTCTTTCCGGTGGTGGTGGTGCGCTTGTTTATCCCTGTCTGAGCTTTTTGCACGTGGTCCGTATGTTACATTGTCCCCGTCGTTTGCGCGGACCACTTCGTTGACGACGACTACGTGACCAGCCCGGTGACGTGACAAGCTGAAATGCCGCTCAGCTGTGTTCGCCACCTTTTGTTGCTCTGTGCAACAAACCTTCTCTCCCTCTCTCTGTAGGCATGTCATCGCAGCGGTGATCGCAGGAGCACCTGCTGAAAGAAGAGAAATTATCATTTCATTGGCTGTGCGGGAACACATATTCTCGGGTTGTGACAGAAATTGCCCAAACTGCGAATGCATGCATTTGTCACAAAACAAAATTGTGATATTGTGCACACTTTTGCTGCGTCTGACATCGAACGAAAGCATATCAGTGTTGTTTTAATGATAACATATTGTGAATATAAAAAAACACAACCAGTGAACGAACCCCACACTATAGCATCCATGGGTAGTGGCCTAAAACGCGCAGCGTATTTGCCTACATTGTTGTTTCACCCGTTTCTTTTCAACTTGGCGCAAAACATGACAGGGCTCTCATAGGTCTGCACGACCAGGCGTTGCGTTCCATGAACTCATTGTTGGCGTAGCATTTCCCTTGTAAATGCCACAGCCACCCATGGTCACAGATTCGATTTAGCTGAGCGGTCTGGTCGACGGGTCGCTAGCGCGCCCGCCCATATAACAACAACAACAACAACAATAATAATAATAATAATAATAATAATAATAATAATAATAATAATAATAATGCTTAATTCCACAAAGCTACCAATCACGAATTCAGCCAGTAAATGACTTATAATTACGTGGATGTGACATGACATCCACGTTGCCGTTTATTCACGTTGCCGTTGCCGATTATTCCAGAGTGGCCTGGTAGCCACTGAAACGTGATGTCATGGCCTTTGTCGGTTAATTGGTGATAGAGCTGTCGTGTTTGAAGCACTAATTGGTCTTGCGGCCCGCTACGTAAGGCCGATAAAAGGCACTGAAGGACTGACTTGGAATCTGTAAAGATGGCCCATTTCTGTGGTGGCTCTCCATCGATCACGCAAAGTGCGGTGCGTAGTGCCTCAAGCTCTACGGCTGTCGATGTTGTGCCATGAGACGTCTTGAACAGTACATCTACTGCTTTCGCAGGGAAGGTCACAGCTCCTGCAGATCTGTCTGCTGCTGTTGAGCCATCAGTGTAAAGCTGAAGATGATTCCTGTAGTCCTCATGTAGCATTAGTAGAGACAGCTGTTTTAAAGCCGGCGGTGAGAGCTCCGCTTTCGTTCGAATCCCTGGCACTGTCAGCCGTACCTTTGGACGGGCCAAACACCAAGGAGGCGTCGGAAGTCTCTCAGCAGGAGTATAATTCTTTGGGAGGCACTCGCGGAACGCCGATATCCTCTTACAAAAAGAGGCACCGGGCCGGTCTTCCGGAAGCGAGGCGAGGTGGTGAGCAGGAGCACGAGCTAGGTGTCGAATGTGTTCGTCCTACTTTTGTACCCTACCATCAAAATTGTGATGTGTACCGGGTGAACGAGACGACCAGAAGAGCACCCAGACGTAGGCGGCTAGATAGATAGATAGATAGATAGATAGATAGATAGATAGATAGATAGATAGATAGATAGATAGATAGATAGATAGATAGATAGATAGATAGATAGATAGATAGATAGGGTCGAAATGACTTAATTTACCTAGGAAATATGGAGTATTCTGAAAGCGGGGCATGGAACCGCATTCTTTGCAATGTTTAGCTAAAAAGCTTGAGGTTGTGATCCCCGCGCCCAAGTTGTGTTCCTTCGCCCTTTCATTAAAACAATTTCCCGTCTGCCCTATATAATGGTGTCCCCAGCACACAGGAACCTTGTACGCTACTCGCGTAATTTAAAAGTCATGGTCGTTTACATGATGATGAGGCAGACATTTGGAAATGTAATATGTGGCGTCGGTGTTCCATAAAAAGTTCGACAATCCCTAAGCATATTCTTATGAGATGAGAACGCGAAAGCGTTTCTTTTGGCTAGATTGTTGTTGCGGAGGGGTGCTGCAAACTGGTGTTGCCGAGTTGTGTTATAAAGAATGACGCAATGTGGGAGGCCGGATTGTGTTTATTTACATGATTTGATGCCATCAAAGTGGTGTCGACACTTACCATGCCTTCTATTTCGTCGTCCAGATAGTAATGCAGATATGCCCGAGGCAGGTCTAGGGCATATCGAAGTAGTAAGACCACCGCGGCGTTGTGGGCGGTGTCATTAGACAGTCACCGGTGCCGTCACCCTCTTATAGTTCCGGTGACGGCGTACTTGGACCGGGATACATAGACACTACCATGGCCTTGTGATCCGATTAGTAGGTGGAGACATACATCACATCTCGCACAATGTATAAGGTCGATGGTGAATGCGACATCGATGCACGTACATCTCGACGTCGCGATCGCCTCAGTGAGCGTCTTCAATTCGAGATCGAACTCGGCACTCAGACGGCGAGGAACGGTGGGCTAGCTGGCGCGTTCGCGCGCCGAGTGTTGCTACGGCGACGCCACGCAGCTGGGCGCGTACTTTCGCCAACCCAGCGAAGAAACGCGGCATCGCGGTCGCACGCCGCTGCAGGTAGCCGCAGCAGAGCGGGGCGCGTGCCGAATGCCGCTGCGGCGAGTGGTGACGCCGGCGTCACTTCCGGTGGGAGAAGTCACGTGCTTTCCGGGCACGGCTTTTGAGGACGCTTTTTGCGGACGGCAGCTGGGCGCGCGCAATTGCCAACCTAGCCAAGAAACGCTTTTGCGTTAAAAAGCTATGGTTGCTGCAATAAAAATACAGTTTTAAGTCAGCGCCCGTCTTGTCTTCTGTATTTTCTGTCTCTCTCTTCCCTTGCACTGTATTTCCCAGTTCAGTATGAACCAACTCGCCCAAGTCAAAATCTTACTTCGTAAAACTCTTGCAGCAGGAAAGTCACACAGTTACTGTCTGCCGCTTCTCCTTTTCATCCTGCATTTGAATAGGGTGCCACATGCTGGTTACGCCAAGTGTTGTAGTGACGTCAGTCTCAAAGGTACTGCTTCAGCAGCTGAAAGGCAAGCGGCGGAAAAGTAACTGTGTTACGCAGAAGAGTCCCAATGTGGGCCCGTATTGCCATAGAGTGGCGCACAGTCTAAAAAATGCAGCCACTAATACCGAATCCCAATAGTGTTTGGTGCCCCGCGTGAAACATTCAATGTTCTGCAGCCGTATTTCTAAAGCGAGTAAAAATGCGAAAAACCCAGCAATGTCAAAATTACCATGTGAAGTTTGTAGATTGTAGTGCGTTGCTGTGGTCTACAAGATTCCTGTCTCACGTGGCAACGTGTATGTAGGACACTCAAGCTCCTGCGGTGATAAGCGCCTTAAGTAATTAAGAAAAACGTGAAGAATCCCTATTGATAGATGCAGGCTCTGCTTTAGCGGAACACTGCAAAGGGTGCGAGGGTCAAGCTTTGTATAAAGAGGCTTCTACATAAAATAAAGAAGCCGTGACACCTCCGCCCAGGGATTATCGGAAGCTTTCCTCATTTTTTGTTCAAAAAAAAAGAAAAAGAATAGTCATTATGATCTCAGAGCAGCACACTTTCCTAACGCTGTGTGGCACTGAATTATGCGTCTTGCAGTATATCCCATGACGGGTGCGCTCTGTCCATCAAGTTTGAGGTGGCTGATGCGCACGCTGTACACTGCGCCCGATCTTCTGGCGCCTACTCCGCGCATAATGAGCGCAGTGATGCAGTTAAATGACGTCCGCTGAGAGTACACCTCCTTGGTCCTGTCGTCAGTATTATATGTTGTCGTGTTGTGCTAAAAAGTATTACGGGTTCACCAAGACAGCTTACTGTAGTACAGCGGTCGCGCTGGACTTGTAAAGGTAACAATGTACGATATTTATCTCGATTCGTTGCAGTATGTTAAATGTAACATTAACAACATGATGTGTATATTCTTCTTGAGAACTTCCCCAAGAAATTGTTTTCGAAAACTTTCTCGAGATTCTTTTCTGGAGTTCTTTCAAAACAAAAACAAAGCGTAAACTTTGATTTTCAGTAACTAAGACAACAGCCGTTTCTTGTAAGTATGAAGCTCATCTCGAACAGGAAATTCTAAACTTATGCCTATTTGAAAGGTTCTGGTCTGGGCCCCAATAGACCAAAGAGCTTTGCGAATTTACCCAAACATGAAAGGCTCCCCACGAGGGAGATGAGTACATCCAGGAATTGAAACCAGACGAGATTTCCTTCTTTCTAAGCGTGCACGTTCAATCATAATTATTATCGCGGCAGGAACTTAAGGGTCGGACAGTTTTATTTTTTTTTTTAATCTACAAGGGATTAGCTGTAATGTATAAGCCAACCACTAAGTCTTGTGATTGCATGCGATCAGTGGTACGCACAAATCAGTGCCGCAAAAGACAGCTTTCCCAACACGCCTCCTTATTCGGGGATCTCGCAGCCAAATAAGACAGCACGAAGCGGGTACGCTGGGTCATCTTCCGAAGTGGCCCAGCAGCAAAGGACTGCCGCTTTTCGGGTGGTGAAGAGCTTGGACGCATTTGGCAAATTTGCCATGCCACTCGTTTCGCTGATGTTGTATCACTCACTTATAGTGATGGAAGGCGTAGGAACCAACTTTTTATTATCAAAACACTTGGATACGTTAAATAAACGTTCGAGAAGGGACATATCTTCGGTTCTGCCATTACCAAGTACTTTCGGCGTCCTTTCATTTAAAATTTTTAATCATTATACTAAATAAAGTAGAACAAAAATATGGGCATATAGCCGTCGATTACTCGACACTGTAATAAAACAAGGCAGAGCTTCTCCACCTTTCAGCTTTTAGGGTCTTACGTCAATATTCTCTTTCTACGCGTTGAAAAAATATGCTTCTGCTGTTTACGAATGTGGCTGTATTTTTTCAACATAAATAATTTAGAAGCCGTACGTGAAATGTCAATATCAATATCATCCTTTCAATGGCTGGTTCATAGTGCATCGATGAACGGTTAAAGAGCAACTTCGTCGATTTTTCGTGTCCACTAATCTCAATGAAATTTTCAAGATATGTTCTCCTCGATACTGTAATATGTGCCAACAGAGGCGGTCACACGTCAATTAGCTTTCTCGAAAATTATTTCTTAAGTTTTTCAGCGGATTTCCGCATGGGCAACCCTGTATTTTTGACAATCATTACCTTCAGCGCTGACTAGCCGAGTAGGCGGGCTGCGGACGATACTTGAGCGTTCAAATCGTCGATGTAAAGTTCAGAAAAGCTGTCATTATTCAATACATCGTCGAATGACCTCGCCACTGCTATTTTTCTGGCACCAGCTACTTTGTTGTGAAGGCGGGGAGGAGGTGTCGTCATTGCATAATGCTGCTCGGCGCGTCTACCCGTTTCGGTTTCGGTTTGAACACAGGTACGGCTCAGTCGGTTATTTAAGATTATTTGTGCGTTTCTGAGCAAAGTCAGGAACCCGGCTTCCACAGGACTACCAGTACCATTGGAAAATATCGATATCAGAACGTGGTGTAAAAACCGCCGGAGTTCGCCTTTAAGCGTGAGAACTACCGTAAGGAGGTCTTCTACGTGATCCTCATTTGCATTTACACTTTGGCTTCCATCACATCACGCGTATCGATGCCTAGCCATCATTAGCGGTACCTTTTGGTCGTTCTGCGGCCGACAGGAGAGGGTGAACCAGTGTTACGGCGTAAGCTGTTCAGTGTTCTTTAAGGTGGCTTAATTGGTAGTGATGCTGTCCACCGCCGCTGGCGGTGTCCGTAACAGCTGTCACTCACAATGAGGAACATGATGTTCCACGCTTGTGCGGATGGGAACCCAGCTCAACATAGTCAGTGCATCCTTGACTCTCACCACATGGTTAGGCACTCTGTGTTCTTAGCCGCAACTCTGATATGGTAGGAGCGGTAATACAGGGTATTAACAAAGGGGAACGAACTGCGCAAATAGACGACCACATAGACCAGACAAAGGCAGGAGCGCTGACTTGCAACCAAATTTTATTTCACGCAGACCACATATAAAGACATAAAACATGCAACACTACGTGTACGCGTCAAAAGCACTTTAACTGTGGTCCTCAATGGACTTCATCTCACTGCCGTACAGGGAGATCAAAGAGTCACTTATACAGACCATTTTTCTTTATATGGCACGCCTCGCGTATCTCTCGCTCTGGTATCGCGGCACCGGCACAATATATTTTGACAACATTATGTAACAATAAATATGCAACGCACATTGTAAGTTTCCCGACGCTACTCGATGAAGCAACACTCATGAAGGCTAGATTCTGTATATGTCATCAAAAATTTCACTCACGTACTTCCCGTGCCAGTGGTGTGCACGCTCTAAGAACAAAAGGAGTTCCCGGAACACACTTTGGGACGGTATTCGCTTGTGCCATATAGTACTCCTTTTTCCAGAGTAACAGGACGCCCCCTGATGGAATTCAGTACTCATCCTGCAATAGAGACTCGAAGTGCCTTGTCGACATGAAGCTTGCAGGCCGGGCTCGTAGGTTGGCTCGTACAGCAGCCTGGTTCACTTCTTCCTTCACTGAATCACATACGACTAAGACTGCTGCTGACGGCCCGTGGTCGACTCTTTATATTACCTGGGGCAGTTATTCTCCAAGATTCGGCGCGGGCCACGTGATCTAAGCGGGCTCAAAGCTGAGGGAACATTCTTGATGCAACTGGAACCTTCGCCGCTTGGGCGGCACCTTTCTCCCTCACATGTCGCGACGAGCGTCGGTGTGCACTCTCCGCCTCCTCTCTCTCTCTCTCTCTCTCTCTCCGTCGGTCTCGTGCGCTCACCAGCTGTGTTTCATGAGTCAGCGTCGCATTCCGCAGCTTCCCAGCACATTCTAGAGACTCGCCGTCTAAGCTTCGGCCATCTGCTGCGTGACCTTGGGCGCGATGAATCTTTTCCGCGTGTGCCGTTTTTCTTTCTTTGTTTTTTTGGTGTGCCGTCTCAACTCGATGCTGGGTTCTCCGACGAAGTGCACCCTATTTTGTGAGATTCATCGTGCTGCAATTCTAGTAACTGTCTAAAATTTCTCACTTTAACCACTCTCGAAACACTCGCGTGCACGGGTAATAGTATTACGCAGCCGCAACGCACATGCGATATGTGATGAGCGCCGGACAATTAACTCATGTTTTTGACAAGCGCAAAAGCTTCGCTCAAGTACGCACTTAAAATGAGAATCTAGTTCCGCCGTGAAGCGTTACTGACACTGTGCTCAACGTGCCAAAGACAACTAACTGAACACTTTTTACAATCACTGCCAATTACGATCGACAGCCACCGACGACGCAGGCCGTTTCACCGCGCAGTCTCTCGAACCGGAAGGCTGCAGACGACGGCGCGGCACACAATTCCCTGCGACTGCTCGTTTTACCAGTCACCTATTCTACACTTCGCGCCCGGGAATCGCCAGCGAAACGGCTGCATCCAGAGACCGATGCCATTGTCTGTCTACCATAGCGATCACGAAGCGGTCGGGTCAAAGGCAAGGAGAACTGTCAGTGATCCATCGTCAAAAGCAAGAAAAAAAAAGCCCAAACAAGAACAACATTCCAACAAAACCAAGGACACTCTGCTGCTGTGATCAAAGAAAGCGGTCCTTGTGACACTCAAGTGGAAATCCAAGCGGTGTATTTGAAGCCGGAAAGGAGTTTAGTGAGGAATATTTCAAGCACAATGGAAGACGAAAGGACGGGTGAATGAGGTGCAATAAACATGTGTATAGCGTACTTTCTGTGTTCCAATAAATAATTCTGCTGTTTCAGCAGATATCACTTTACGTGGAACTGTGGCTATTGTTTGCTGCTTCCGAAAAGTGAGAGCCAGCTTACAAGGACTGGAGCTAACACCGATCTCTTTAAGGTCAGCATCACCCGTAAGTATTTCTCCGCGCGTGTGCCATAACATCCTAGCTACCTTCGCTAAAAAAAAAAGTATTTTCATCGGCTCACATTTTCAGACCTATCTCGGCTACGCGTCACGTATGCATCCCCAGGGGCTGCGTTCCACGAGGCTCGTCCATCGGCGTCGTCGTCCAGCACGACTTGAAACTCAGGCCACCAGAATGGCTCTAACCAGTGAATTAAAAAGAAAAATTGTTCTTTCGCTCTCACGCACTCGAAGATATACTCGCTTGGGAATCCTACCACTGCAAAATAAGAAACAAATTAGATCTCCAACACTAATCATAGCCCGTGCCAAAACAGGTCTCACGTTTCAGCTACCTTCCACACCAACGGTCATCATCACTGCCCGAAAAGCAAGAGGAGTCGCCTTCCGCAGTTACCTACAAAGTACGGTGCGTGCTTATTCTTGATCAGTGTCCTGACCTGAAAACAGAAAAATTCTATAGTGATAAATACTGAAGAGAAACAACGAAATGTCCTTGCTTATGCAACTCAGCTGAGCGCATGCGAGTATCCCAGTGCCGCCTCTGTCAGGAAAGCGTGAGCTGAGTCGCTGTTGTCCAGTACAACGGACGCAGCAATGGTCGACAATAAAGTTCGCAAAGGCGACCTTAAAGGGGCCCTGCGACACAAATTGAGTGGGCCGTTTTTATCACTGATTCTAGAACTGTTACACGCGGGGATGTCGCAGCGAGAGTAGAAACGCCGAAAGCAGCGTGGATATAATTTTATTTCAGCGAACAAACCGCCAAAAATCGCCTTCTGTTTGAACTGAGGCGACACATAACGGAGATTTTTGTTACAGGAAGTGACATAGAGTGACGACATAGGAGGGGCCAGGCCGGGCGTTCTGATTGGCTTGACGCTCCAAGGTGCTTGTTACACACGTGTGGTGTCTGCTTGATCACGCTATTCAGTACCAAAATGTACTAAAATAGTTTTTATGCTTCGTAAGATAGAGAGAAAGTATCTGACATTACTTGCAAAACGACACCAGGTGTGTTGACGGCCGGACGCTATCTGCGCGCGCGCGCTCTGCTCCCGGCGTCTTCCGGTGTCGCTCTATAAGACGCGCGTTGCTATTGGACGCCTCCACTGACGTCAACGGGAGAGCGAAATACGAAAGGGAATGTTGGTTTCATGCTGTCTGCTAGTGTTTTGAACTTCGAGGGCTAATAACTCCTGTTCTATACCACCGATTCGCATAATTCTTTTTGCGTTCATCTCAGCATTCGATCCTACACACACTGCAGTCCTGCAGATGGCAGTTGAAAAAGTGTCGCAGGGCCCCTTTAAAGGACTACTGACACGAAATTTAGACATTTATTTTGATTGTCGGTCTAAATAAAAAGGGCTGGTTTCCGGAACCCTAAAAATAGTAATGCGGTGCTGCAGAAGGCAGTGAATATATATTTATTATGGCTGCCTTCGATTTCCAGGCGCGGTTTCATAGTCACGTGGTGCACGCAAACAACCATGATTTCACTGTGGTCCAGCGACGCCGACAGCGATTTCGGGAATTATTTTGCCTACTCTGTTCACACGTCGTGGCGTTCTTCACTGCAGTGGGGGGCTGGCTTGCAGACGGTATGTGTCGAAAACTTCCAGATCAAGTTAAAATTCGTTATACACCTTTCCTGGCTTCGGTGCGTAAAGAACGCTAACAATGCCGGCCAAGAACAAACGTCTCCTTTGCCGTGCTTCAAAATCGTGCCAGTATCCTTTAGCGTTCACTTAATTGTCTTATGGCGCTTGACCCCTATAGCGCTTGGTGCACTTTTGGTTGAGTGAGGTGGCTCGCATCCAATGCGGGTGTGAGCCAGATTCTTTCTCTCCTTCTTTTTGTGCCGGTATATCCAATGTACTTGGCTCCTCTT
>JABSTT010004964.1:0-19273 GCA_013339685.2 Hyalomma asiaticum
TTAGCAAGACCATGCTGAAATTTGAAGCTAGTGTAACCACCTGAATTTTGTTTTCATCTTTTCTAGCGCATATGAATGGATTACAGCATAGCATTCCAGAACGGTGACCCACTGGTCCAGCTTTCTTTTTAGTGTCCCTTTAAACCACAAAATAAATTTTTATAAAAAGTGTGGTTGATGAACAATTTTAAAGGCAAAAATATAAAGGTCTCTACCTGCCAACCAGCAAACCGATGGACCATCACTGCGGTCGACCATTTGACCCGGTACGCTGAAACAGCTTGAATCACTTCAGACACTGCTTCGGAGGCAGCAAGCTTCCCCTTAAAAGCCGTTTACCTGAAAAGGCTAGACAACCGATGGGCAGTTAGAACGACGGAATGGATACCAAGAGAGGGTAAGGGCAGCCGCGGACGACAGACAGTTATAAGATGGAGTGACGAAATGAAGAAATTCGCAGGCATCAAATGGAATCAGCTCGCACAGGACAGGAAAGGACGGATAGCATTGGGAAAGGCTTTCGTCCTGCAGTGAACATAAGATGGACTGATGATGATGATGATGATGATGATGATGACGACGACGACGACGACGACGACCTACGCCACGGGGCCCCTTGCGTACTTCTGAGTGACCGAGGCAAGGCATTTCTTTCAAGTACACTTCATGAAGTTCTTCAAGCGTCTAACACCGTTCATAAAACAACGCCCAGCTACCACTCTTAAAAAAATGGTCTAACGGAGAGCTTTCACCGCACACTGAAAAACTTGTCGGGGCGCCGCACACTGTGCGACACGTTGTCCATGTGCATCCAACCCGGAACATCGCAACTGGGATGCCATTCTTCCATCTGTAACGTTCACTTGGCAAGACCGTCGTGCAACGGACCACAGGATACTACACCGTTTTTCTTTGTATACGGCCGTCACCTAAACTCATCACTCGGCGTTTCTTTCTTCTCTGACTCCGTCAACCCTTCACCATTAATTTGCGACCAACCTGTGTCTCGTCTAGCCCAGTGTCGTCGTCACGACCGGGTGAACACCGAAACTAGACAAGAAGACCGCATACGTCGTTACGATGCTGCTCACCGCATCGTTGTCTACCGCCGCGGTGACAATGTCCTACTACGGACTTCCGTACGAACATATTGTTTACGTGAAAAGCTCGAGTCTCGTTATATTGGCCCTTACAAAGTCATCGAGCAGAGCTCGCGCCGGTGAACTACCGCGTTACACATGTTCATGCTCCCACAAAGGTTGTGCATGGTTCCCCGCCTTAAACCCTTTCTAACTCGCGACCAGGCTGGCCGCTTCCGTCCACGGGGGAATTAGTGTAGGCATTTATTCGGACTTCATTACCATCACGAAACCATCATCAGTCAATGCCTCGCGCGTCTTCTTAGTCGGCGCCATCTTGCCTTTGCGAAACAAAGCGTCGTCGGGACCACGGCATTTCTGCATAGTGTAAAAGGTGATAGCGGGCACCTCTGACGTACGGATGAATTCACCTGTATTACGTCTGAAAGGGTGAGGTTTACAATTGACCTTGTGGCATTTTTTTTTTTATAATAAAGTGCTATGCCCTCGTACAAGCATCGGCCTACAGCCGTAGGTGACGCAGCAGAGGTAATAAAAATCGCGCTGTACCTTATCAAAGGCCTAGGCGAGCTCAGTATTAAGGAGAGCTATAGTATATATACTTGATATACACTGCATTCAATGCAGTCAGCACTGACCGTGCTATATGTATATCGTCTGTATAGAACGGCTTCGTATTCCACACGTTTGGTGATCACCTACTAGTTTAGTGGTAACAATCTGCAGCCTCTTTGTGAGTACTTTAGCAAAGATTTTGTCATCGACGTTGCATAGGGATATTGGTCTATACCCACTTACTCTTTTTAGGGCTTCCCTGTCGGTACTTATCGGGATTAAATTCGTATCGCCCTAATAGAAAGAATTACGTAGTCTACCACGTTCACAGAAGAAGCAGAAGAAGCAGTTGAAGAGAAGTTAGAAGTATTTCTTAAAGTACCACATAAAATTCCGCACTGAGACCATCAGAGCCAGGTGTCTTGTTTCTCTGCAGAGCTCCAACAGCACACTTAATTTCTTCCTATGATGACTCGATCATTATCTTGCAAGTGCGGCATAAGGGCAATAAACTTACGGCTTTTTCTTCCTAATCATAGTGCCACCTAGCCGCCGTAAACAGGTTTTTGAAATGGTCTTCAATTACGGCCGTTATATGCGTCGTCTTTGTGCATACTGTGTGATTTAATTTCCAATATTTTTTTTGGAAAACGCATATCGCTTTTCGTCCTTAAGAGCACTTTTGTGGGTTCCTTATCAACGAAACGAGTACGTAGCACGTCAGCGGACCATTGCCCCCTCTACCCCACCTCCTGTACGCTTCCGTGCCGAGCACCTGCATTTGTGCTCGTACTATGTCTGTCTCGTCAACGTACGTACCGGGTTGCTGGCTTCCAAAGGCATGTAACTTATAAGTCATGAAGATAAAGCACTTCTTCTGTGGGATATCTCGGATGAAATACCAATGGCTTTGTATTTAACTTTCACTTTGAGTATTTCACAGCGAGCAAAATTTGGAAGCTGTCGACACTTTTGTTATTTCAAATAGCAATTCCTTGGCTTTCACTATAGAAGCTTTCTTTGCGTAAATGCCGTATGCTAAGGTTCCGTAAGTGTAGGTTCGGAGAAAACTTGCGGAACTTTCGTGGGCCGCATGAAACAGCTACTGAACAACAGTCTTTGAACTATATATAGGCTTCACGACATAGTTGTGAATGTGACACCAGAGGTTTACGGAGACATAAACACGGTCAAATCGAGCGTGAGAGACGCCTTGCGTGAACCTCATTGAGGAAGGCGCGTATGCTTGTACATCTATTACATTATGGCCGTTCATAAATTGCTGAAGTGAGGGAGAATTCGCATCGTTGCGATTGATGACGTTCGAATGGTCTCCGGTGTCATAAACATAATTGAAGTCCGTGATACTGTTAAATCTCTGTCAGTATTTAGCAGCGATGCTACAGTAAGGAAGAAAGATTTCTCATTCACTTTTGAGGGAGCATGGACACAAAAATAGACCCGCAATTGTGGGATTGAAAAGAGATGTCACAACATATAAGACGGCCTCCCTCATCCACACGCAGCGACGTCAAAGAGTAATTCAGCTGCTTTCTAATTAATAAAAAAAGCATCAAGCTGAAGCCCCTTGTGATTGGCTATAATGCACGCATCATAACCTGGAAAATTTTTCAATGCACTATTTATATCACCAGCAGGCGAAATATTAGACTCTTGCACAGCAGAAGCGTCAACTTCATGCTGCATGTGCACATTTCGTAACTGCCCTTGGCGCCTTGCTTTTCTGAGGCCACGTACGTTGAGTGTCGCAACGCACGTGGGGAAGTTAAACGTTAAAGCCACTGTGCTCACCTAAAGTTTTTTTCCCGTCGACTTTAGCCACAGGAGAACCCGCGGCTTTACGTTCTCTGCATATCATTGCGGCAGTTTCTTAAGGTAGCTGGCGTAACCGGCGCGTCTAATTATCCCGAAGGCAGGCAACACTTTGGGCGCTTGAGCAGAACACCTACTCGGCGACGTCCGATGCAGTCGCTCTTCCATCATCACTGCATGGTGCCGGACGCGTCTGTGTCTAACTGTCGTTGTTGTTGTTGTTGTCCTCAATTCTGGCACGTACCCACCCTGGGGGATTGGCCAAGATGTGAGAAGTTGAAAGAGATTAGTCATAAGTAGTGTGAAATGCCAATCAGAATCGAATAATCAGGATGGAATTAACGGTGAAGAGTGCGAATTTATGAACAGAACCGGCCTGAATCAATTATGAATTTTTCAACAGTAGAGCATACATCCCTGTGGCAATGTCCTAATGAAGAGGCTCCCAAATACAAAATATTGGACACGGATATTTCCGACCCAATCCTATGAAGAGAATCTTTCAATGTGTGTTTTCTTAATGAGGATAACCGAGTACATTTTAAGACTGCTATCCACTGCTTCTTCTTCGTTGTATGAGGAGGTTCTTCTTTGAAGTTCTCCAGGTTGTCATGATCAGCATCTTTCTCTTCGCTTGTGCCCCGTAGTTGCGCTTTCGCAGGTGATGGGCTTGGCCACGTATCCATCTTCTTTTGTGCTGGCTGCAGCTTCGCCGGACGCATTGATTACCTCTGTATACAGCACCCACGAGATGATCCGGATGCGGCTCGTCTGTGCTGGACTGGCCACAGCGCAGCTTATTGGTGGACACGCTGGCATCTGACGAATGACCAGAGCGATGACGCTACAAGCACCTCGGGGTTTTGCACTGCTGGCGCGCGTAATCCCCATGCTTGCAGCAAAGGCATATAGCTGAGGTCTACAAGGAATGAGTACAATGCATTGGTATTGGTCGGCAACTTAAGTCTGCATGAAGGAATACGGGGTTCAAAACATCCGTACCGGTTGGCAGAAGTAGCAGGACGAATTTTTGTATTTTGCACATTTATGGGGTCGACGATCCTAGGTCTGCGTCCGATACGCAGTATCCAGCATAGAACATTGTCGTGTTTGTTGTTATGGCCTCTATAGTTGGCATTGTCGAGCACATCCACTCGAAATGGCTTCTTCGTCGTCTTCGTATATAGGGACCAGATATATTTACTTCATCGCTTTACAAGTTGCATCTAACTCATGTCTGTTTAAAGCTAAGGTGTTTAGCACGCAAAATTACTCTTAAATTGAAATAGCCCCCGCTCCACTGCACTCTTGGTTCGCAGTGGTGGTACCGCCATCGTCGACCGTCCGTAGTAAGGCCGATTGCAGACTCTGAAGGGATTCTTTGGAGTCGCAAAAGAGCAGCAGTTGTAGTTACAAAAAAAAAAGGAGGTGGCAAGCAAAGAGGGTTCTAAGAATGGCTAGTAGAAATTGATGACAGACCTCCTTGAGGTAAAAGAACCGCCGTATACGGACTGTCGCACAAACAAATGCACTAGGCTGAGGCTTCCACTTGAGAAGTGGGAGAAAAAGGTCGTCTCTTCTCATAGCTTCCCAAGATAAGCGCTAAAAAAACAAGCAAACATTCTATAAAGCGCCTGCAAATGGACACGGGAGCACCGCAACAGCTGCAGAACATAAACGAATTTTGACAAAATAAATACGTTGCACGCTTTAGCTCTAGCAAAAATAAAAAGGTCTCCAACCTGCCTATTAGCCACTTTCCGACGTATAGTACTGATAGCATCCGTCCAATGAGGACCACTTTTACGCAGTTATCGAGAGGAGAGAGAGAGTATTTTATTGATGAATCCGGAGATGTTAGCCTAGTTAATGGCCTGGCTTGCTACTCCAGGTGTTTAGCGGTGATTATGATATTTACAGTGATCACGTCTAACACAACACGTACATACAGTCACACTTACTCACACACTCATATATACATATATACACTATAACTCAGTTTACAGCGTTTCATTGAGGCATGTTGCCCGTAGAAACGCTATCAGCGCCTTGGTGCTACGTAGTGCGCAGGCGCTGTCTTGCCACGGGCCTAGGAGATGCCGCAGTTATCGAGAGGCATTCCCAGGCACCGCATTGAAGTTTCATTCCAATGAACATTCGAAAACACTGAAGGAATCGAAACCCACGTACTTATCGAAAACCCTCCACTTTTTCAAGATTCACGCTAACTTCCGCAATGTCACAGAACCGCAATGTTGTATTTGCTGCTTCCTGAACACTTGGTCTGTTGGCGCGAAAGAAGCCAGTGTCATCCGCAAAGGCCAGAACGTTAACTTCCCGGAGTTCACACCTGTATCCTGTAATGCTAGAATTAAAGAGTACACTCAGATAATGCGGTTTCTATGTATATTGTAAAGAGCAAAGGTGACAGCGGGTATCCCTGACGTACGGATGAATTCATCTGTACTGCGTTTGAAAGGGGGCGGTTTACAGTTACCCTTGCTGACATTTTATAAAACAAAATATCATGCCCTCATGCAATCCATCGCCAAGCCGTAGGTGACGCAGTAGCCGAATGAAAAATCGTTCTGTGCCTTATCAAAGGCGTTGGCGAGGTCAATCTGAAGGAGAGCTATAGTATATATACTTGGTCTACACTGCCTTCGGAGCACTCAAGAATTGACCGTGCTGTACGTATATTCGCCTGTATAAAATGGCCTCCTATTTCACACTTTTGGTGATCATGTACTAGCTTAGTGATAACAATCTGCACCCTCTTCGTGAGTACTTTTTTTTAAATCGACGTTACACAGTGATATTGGTCCATACCCATTTACCATATTTAGGGCTTCCCTGTCGGCACCTTTCGGGATTAAAGTTGCATAGCCCTGATAGAAAGAAATCGGTAGTTCACCACATTCATAGGCCTCTTTAACAAGCTGTTCAAGAAAAGGTGGAAGTATTCCTTGAAATACTACATAAATTCCCCATTGAGACCATCTGGGCCAGGTGTCTTGTTTCTCTGTAGAGCTTCGATAGCATCATTTAATTTCTTCTTTAGTTATGGGCCCGTCCACGACGAGTCGATCGTCATCTTGCAAGTGTGGCATAAGGGAAGGAAGCTTATCGGCTTTTTCCTCATAATCATCGTGACGCCTAGGCGCTGTAAAAACATTTTTGTAACGGTCTTCAAATACGGCCGTTATTTTGCGTTGTCGCTGTGCATACAGAACAATGTGGTTCGATTTCCAATATTTCTTTGGAAATGGTACATATCGATTTTCAACCCCAAGAGCTTTTTTTGTGCTTTCCTCATCAACGAAAAGAGAAGCAAGTCAACGGACCGCTGCTTCTACGTACGCTTCCGTATCGTGATCCTGTATCTGTGCTCGAACTATATTTATCTTGCGAATATACGTCCCGTGTTGCTGCCTTTCAAAGTCATGCAACTCATGAAGTAAGTCATGAAAATAGGGTTTTTCAGCGCACCTTTTCTGTGAGCTATCCCAGATGAATTACCAATAGCTTGGTATTTAACTTTCTATTTTAAAATTTCCCAGCCAGCAAAAAACTGGAAGCTATCGACACGGTGTTATTTCAAATGGCAATTCCTTGGCTTTCTTTACAAAGCTTTCTTCGCGTAATAGCTGTACGTTAAGCTTCCGCAAGCCCCAGTTTGGAGGACACTTGCGGAACTTTCGCGGTACCCATAAAACAGCTACTAAGCAATGGTCTGCGAAAAATGTGGGCCTCACAACATAGTTGCTAATGTGAGACCAGAGGTCCGCGGAGACACGGTCCAGTCGAGCATGAGAGACGCCTTGAAAATGCGTGAACCCCACTGAGGAAGACGCGTATGTTCCTTCGTCTATTAGATTATGGCCGTTCATCAGTTGCTGAAGTGAGGAATCACTCGCATCGTAACTATTGGTAATGTACGAGAACGACTGATCTCTGGTGCAACAAACATAACTAAAGTTCCCCAATACTATCAAATCTCTGTGAGTATTTAGCAGCGGTGCTAAAGAAAGGAATAAAAATATCGTATCATTCACTTTTGAGGGAGCACAGACACAAAAATAAACCTCCAATTGTGGGAATGAAAACAGATGTCAGAACATGTAACGCGGCCTTCCCCATCAACAGGCAGCGACATCAAAGAGTGATTCGCCTTTCTAATTAACAAATTTATTGACTTGTGGGGTTTTACACCCCAAAACCACGATTTGATTATGAGATATGCCGTATTGGAAGGCTGCGGTTCTTTAACGTGCACTGACATCGCACAGCACACGGACCTCAACATTACTCCTCCATCTAAATGCAGCCGCCGCGGCCGGGATTCGACCCCGCGACCTTCGGATCAGCAGCCGAGTACCATAGCTACTAGACGACCGTGGTGGGGCTTCTAATTAATTAAAAGCATCCAGTGGAAGCCCCTTGTGATTGGCTAATACACACATCATAATCTGGAAAGTTTTCCAGTGCATATTCATATCATCAGTATACGAAATCTGAGTCTCTTGCACAGCAGCAACATCAACGTCATGCTGCATGAGCACATTGCGTAACTGCCCCTGACGCCTTGAATCTCTGAGGCCATGCACGTTGAGTGTCGAAACACATGTGGAGAAAGTTAAACGTTGCAGCCATTGTGCTCAGCCAAAGTTTTTTCCTTGCGCCTTGAGCCACAGGAGAACCCAAGGCTTTGCATTCTCTGCATTTTTTGAGGTCCCTACCGATACGTCCCATTACCACCAAGGCAGCCAGCACTTTGACCACTTGAGTGGGGCAACTACTCGGCGACGTACGATGCAGTCGCTCTGCCATCGGGACGCTTCCGCGTCTGGCTTCTTCCGTTCTGTGTCAGCTTCTTCAACTGTCATATCACAACTAGTATTAGTATGTCTTCTGCCCAGATGCTGGCGGACTGTATTTATACGTACTGTACGTGTTTTTCTGCGAAGTACAGCAGTTGTAAGTGGCGTTCTGTCCTGTGTACTCGCTTTTGCTTCGTGTCCTTTAGCGCCTTGAAGCTAAAATGAATGCATACCAACTAGGCTAGCAAAAAGTTCGGTTATGAGATGAGCGGCATGGTTTCGCGGCATCGTGCCGGCGAGTTGCTTGGGCAAAGTACAACTATACGGCCGCTACAAATTTGTCTTGCGCTGAAGAGTTTGCACGTTTGCGCAGGGCTCTGGCGCGTGCAACGCGATGTCTTCGTAGAAATGTCTAGGATCCGTATTCAGTAACGAGGTGCCGCTGATGTCTGCATGAAACGGGTTCACATATCCAAAGTACCCAGCACATAGTTTCCCCGTAACAGTTTCCCCGTAACAGAACTACGCTTTCTCACACGTTCGTGTTGTAGCCCGAGCTATCATGCCTGTAGGCCGTAGTAGAGTCGTACGTACTTACCATATTACGGCGCATTTTGCTTCGAAGAATCCAATTTTCTTCACTCATGCCCCATGGTGGAGGGCCGGCGTGGTCCGGGTTGTTCGGAGTCATTTCTTCGGCTACTGACACTGAAGCCAACGCTAGATCTCCTGCAAATAAATAAATAAATAAATAAATAAATAAATAAATAAATAAATAAATAAATAAATAAATAAATAAATAAATAAATAAATAAATCGCTTCTCTTGCGCCGCACAAGTAGTCATCGTAACTCCTATAGCCGCACATATCGTAATGTCGTCTCTTTCTACGCTTCACATGATGCATGCAGTCTTTTGACGTAGCAACGCTCTAACTGCATGTGCTTTGCCATACCGCATGTGCAGAAATTTCTTCGTAGAACACTGCCGTACTTTCGCGCAGTTCAACTTGTCGTTAAGGTGAAACGGTAGCTTAACTATTTAAAGCACGGTGGTTAGCACTGCGGACCAGTAGTATTAATATTGTTGGCATTACGCCTAGTTGTCAAGCCAGCGAACTGCATGTTCAGTCAATTCCTCCCCTCTGGGGACAGGCCTCCCACTGCCTCGAAGATTGCAGTGGGAGGCCTGGCTTGCTAGCAGGGATCGTGAGAGCCAGTTGGCTCTGCTCGACCAAGCCCAGCAAGCCGCAAAGGCCAGTGGAGCCCTGGACTGAGGACCCCACCCACTTAGCGAGAAACGTCGCACAAAATGAAGTTCTTCCTTCCGTCCTTCCGCCCGTCCTTGTTTTTTTGAACAGTTTTAACCGTCTTAAAGTCCTATGTAAGCATTGAATTCTGACCCTCCAAGTTTCAGTCAAGGTTTGCTTTAACCTTAAGGGAAGCGGAGTGGGTTAGGGAACAAACGCGTGTTAGGAACACATTAACAGAAATTAAGAGGAAGAAGTGGGCATGGGCGGGCCAAGTAATGCGAAAACAAGACAACCGTTGGTCATTAAGGATAACAGAGTGGATTCCTAGGGAAGGCAAGCGTGGCAGGGGGCGGCAGAAAGTTAGGTGGGCAGATGAGTTCAGGAAGTTTGCGGGGATAAATTCAGGACAGGGATAATTGGAGATCCATGGGAGAGGCCTTCACCCTGCAGTGGGCGTAGACAGGCTGATGATGACGATAATCAATCTTGACTATCACGGCTTCTAGCGACGACGGAGCAGGCACGACTTGTGTGCTCCTTGTCGTCGTCATAGCGCCTTGCCCTTTCTATTATGTATAACCAGCATGCCCAGTCGTTCATCCTCGCTTTGTATATGTCATGTTAGGTGCGACAGTTTTATCTCTGTGAGATAAGGGCTGTTCCACTCTGTGAAATTGGGCGACCAATGGAGCTGTGTTGCGTGGCACGGTGGTATCGCCTCAAGTTTAAAACCACGACACGCAAGAAGCATCGCACCGTCGATTTTAATAAAGGGGGACTCCAGCGGTTTTCCAACCATATTTTGATCTCGCTTTTTTGTAGTAGTATTGATGGTCCTGCAGGACAATCATCATCATCATCATCATCATCATCATCATCATCATTCCCTGTAGTGGGCCACGGCCGCTGGATAAAAACGCACGTGGTGCGGCCTGCGACGTCGCCCGAAACCGGCGTGAGGAGCCTAGTTCTACGCGCCGCCGCAGCGGCGCCACTGCTACGGGACAAGCGCGCGCGGGAGGAGCCGCTGGTTCTGCATGTTTCGCGCAGCGGCGCGCTGAGAGTTTGCATTTTACACACGCAAGACTGCGTATTGCTTTGTCAAAATAAGATCTCTACGCTGCCTGCAAGAACATGAATACTATACTATACCCAGGAGGTCGGTATGGGCATTGGGCCGCTAATGGACTTGCACGAGCCCGAACCGCGCACTTTTGCCGCAGGTTTCGACGCGTGACCACCGTTCAATATAACTGGCAAGTTCCTTGTCGCTTGCTTGAATACTTGCTTCGCTTGACGCGCTTGTTCGCTCATGAAAGAAAAACCTGTTAATATTATTCAATATTTCTTACAGGCCCATTGAAGGGCATTGAGTAAAGGGGCATCCGTATATACAAAACAGAAAAATACAAATATTCAGCAAATAACAAAAAATAAAGGGAGAAATATAAAAGAAAGAAACAAGACAAATATTACAAGCAGTAGAACGTTATACAATGATAAAGCGCAACGAAATTAGGTTATCACGGAATGTTTCACGGTTAGCAATGGATACAAATGGAAGACCGTTCCAATGTGCAGTGGCTCTAGGTAGTGGTGATGAGTTAAATGCTTGTGTGCGACCATGAATTCGCATGAAACTACGCGCGTTGTGAATGCGTTGAGATGTGCGCAAAGGAGTATGAAGGGACAAACTGTGAAATTTGTTACTATAAATCTACTTGTGAAATAAACACAATAGAGCAATGGCGCGGCGTTCTTCTATAGCGGCTGAAATGCAAGATCTTCGTTTTATTAGACGTTCTTACAAATGCATGCATACGACTTACTGGACTGGCCAAATCATGTTCTTATATAGTATTTTAGTTCCAGCGTTTATAAATATCAGCCAGACATCTACAATTAAATGAACCAGTAGCGCATCCAGGATCTCTGCCAGGGGGGGGGGGGGGGGGTTCAATTTTTCACGAAGGGCTGGGCATGCGATTACACAGTTGTTGCGTGTGTAAAAAAAGTAAATGAAATGCTAAATAATAGTAACATCCATGATGATGATGATTTTTATTATTTTTTTCGGCGTTTTGCAGTGACATTAGCGCCACATTCTTCTAGGACATAGGAGCAGTTACGGAGTGGGAGGAGGGTTAGGTCGGCCTCAGGGGGGGGGGGGGGGGGGGCGGGGGTTACAACCCCCGAACCCCCCCCCCCCCCCCCCCCCCGGTCGGTGCGCCACTGAAATGAGCATTCAACCGCTTCGTAGACGCGCGTTTGTATTTCTATTATGTAAGGACGGAACTAGTTTGGATTGGCTGATTGAAAAAAAAAAGGTCGAGGAAAGCGGTGTCAGGCTCATTTCTTTATTTAGAAGTTACAACATGTACATCCACGGAAAGGCGACTCGTTGCATCAAAGTCGCAGCACCTTCCGTAACAGAGGCTTGTAAGCGAGTTGGAACCGCTGAACAGTTGCGTTCAGGTCTCCGGCCCTGTTTGCCGCAACAGTTTGCTCAGAAACACCTTACAGGTCTCCTCGGTGTGGCTTTGTTCACCCCTGTCACACGACAGTTCGCAACATATCACACAATTTGGTAGAAGCGTTGATGCCAAGTGCACGAACTGCCGTCGGAACAGCCGTTGGAAGCAATAGCTTTAGCTTCGTGGACTTATAGCCACCGTCAGCAAAGCGACGTGAGTACACCAGCGACCTGTCATTTGGCCCGCACACGCTTGCTTTTCCAGTTATTCTCTGTCGAGAAATGTTTTTTAGTCATACTTTACGGCGATCTACGTCGCACGGAAATTCGTGGTACCGGATCTGAGGGTCCTTGCGTTTGTGCCACACAGCGGCGCGCAACAGTTGCGCGCCATAATGCCGTGCACAACCAAAATTATAGGAGGCAATGGCACAATACGTGAAGCACCTCGGCACATTGCAGTCACAGGGCGTGCGAGCGAGGTGCAGAATTTCGTCGGCACACACAGAAAACTCGTCCCGTACTGGTTCGCGGAACCGCCCGCGCGGCGAGAGGCGGGAGAGTTGTCCCGTAGCAGTGGCGCCCCCTCCGAAAAAGCGGCGAAAACTGTCAACTTTCGCTTCACAGCTCCGCTTTTGTTCGCCGCGCGACGTAGCAGGCCGCACCTCGTGCGTTGCTAATCGACCGGCCGTGAGTGGGCGTAGACAGGTTGATAATGATGATGATGATGGTCCTGCAGCAGCCTGCGTGGTTCAATTTGCTCGGAAACTCACCGATGGTTTTAAATAACCGCGTGAAAGATGTGTTCAAACCGAAACCGAAACGGGTGGGCGCTTCGTGCCGCGTATGTGATGGCGCAACAGCCTACCCGCCATCAGAAATACGGAGCTGGTGCCAGAATGGAGCTGGCGCGGTCGTCCGAACGATGTACTGAGTTGTGCCAGCTTTTCTGAACTTGACAGCGAAGATTTGAGCTCTTCAGTATCCCTGTTTTGCCTTTATGCGCCCACTTGCTCGTAGACAGCGTTGAGGGTAATGACATTCAAAACACAGGGTAGCCCACGTGGGAATGAAATGAACTAAAATTTAAAAAAAATTATTTTCAGGAAAACTAAATGAATTGCAACGGACTGGCTCGGCATATATATTGTTGCAGTACCGAGAACATATCTTGAAAATTTCACTGAGACCAGTGGACACTAAAATCTCCCGACTTTGCCCTTTAAAGGGCAACTCCGGCGACTTCTCAGTGTCCACTAATTATAATGAGATTTTGAGTATGTCCTGTCCTCGGTACTGTGATAATATATGCCAAACCAGGCGGTCGCAAATCCCTTAGTTTTCCCGGAAAGAATACTTAAAGCTTTATAGCGGACTAGGCATTAGCCTTCAAGTCTTACCCTTGGAAATACATCTCTCTCTTGCAGGCCGCCTCAACAGCGTACCACATTTACAAAGCAGTGTTCTGCAGAGTAAGTAAGCAACGTACAGCAGTGGTCGCTGCTACAAAGAAGAAAGCAGAATGATAGCGTCAAGCGGATGGATATTTATGATTTTCGTAGCTGGTCTGCACGACGTGTACAGGTACGTACGCGACATCTATTGTGACCATCTCGCCCACGTATAAATATATACTAGCAAAGTATAGCGAGCTTGAACGGGCATGACTTAAGTATATCGAATTAGCTGTTTCTGTAGCACGTTTCACACCCAGGAGCTCTGCTCTGCAATTTCTAATTGCATTCAAGTGATGAGACCAGTGTCATGCAAAAAGAGGCCTTAAATACCCTCTTAATGAAAGTTCTTCGCAACATGTGATGAGATCGAAGAGCGTCGAGAGTATGCAAAGCACAGGCTGCCTACGTGGATGTGCTTAGCAGAAAAAAAAAAAGAAACAAAACGAGGAGCAGACGTACCAATTTTCACAGTCGCAAACTGAACGCCACTCAGGCTCGTCACTGAAAAAATCGGTCACTGTAATAAGCCCGTAGCAGCTCAGACAGCAAAACGCGCTGAGCAGAGCGGTCAGCGAAGGACTCCCATGCCCACCAAAAGTGCTCATCTTCCCTAAGGACGGGACTCGGACGACTCTGAGAAATCGCCACAAAGGGAAGCAGAAGAGACTGATGAGGAGTACGACATTTATAGCGAGCCACCTGATACCCTGTTCCTTCGCTGCTGAAGAGAGGAGCTTGTTGTTCACCTTCTCTTTGTTCCCAATCGAACGACCGCGGACAAGAAATCCTCCGTTCCCCGAACACGGCTGTGATTCCCCATACTGTGACACCCATGTGGGCGCTTTTGTTGTGCACCCTTTTGAATGTATTCCTGGTAGGCCGTGGCCGGTGCTTCATTGGTGATCGTTCAGAAGGAGGATTGAACCTGACGTGCTTTAAGGACGGCGCGAGCAGAACAAAGGAGTTCTGGGCCTTTGGTGCAAGCAGGTGTTTATCTAGACTTCCGATTTTTTTTAGGGGAGGGGTAGGGATTTGGATAACAAATCATTGGTGATCTGGAGGATTTTCGGGAGTGTGTGAGTCCACTTGGGAAAGAGGGTATTTTTTTGGGAGGGGGGGGGTGTGTTGGGGGTGCGTGTATAATTCCCGGGTACGAGGGCTCCTCGCTGAACTCTTGTGTCCTGTATGTAAAACTATCTAAATAAGTTTCCTTACAAGTAGCAGTGCACCTTCTCGTTATCATATTCCCAGCTTCCAGATCAGGTTTTCTAAAACCGTAGACTAGAAATCTTACGAGCTGCAGTCCGGCCTAGAAATATGCAATATTCTAAAGCAGAAAAGTTTTGTAGAAGGGTGTGCCCCTTACAGGACTCGAAACTTCACACAGTCGCCTAGCGGTGTCCAGTGTGAATTGCTTTGTAAACGGCATTTTAATGAATAAGGAACGCTAAAAACTTAGAATTCCACGTGTCGACAAAGCTCAAAGCGTCGACCGCGACTTTTTGGGCGCTAAAACGAAAGCAATCGAAGTTTTCCACAACAAAAAGCGTAACTTAAAGGACATTGGACGAAAAAAAAAAAAAAGCACGGAGCCCAGCCGTTAAACCTTTGTAAATAGTGCAGTTTGGTGATAGTTTGTGGCTGTATATGATGGAGGTGATCGCATGGAGCTTAAAAAAGATCAAGTTACTACTGGTAATAACTAAAAAAAAAACGAAACATCAATACATAGCTCGAACACCACACAACTGGCCGCAAAAGTAGCTGTATCTCCAGTTTAAAAGCGATATAGAAAGATGAAATAAGGTATTCAGGTAGGCCCTATGTTTCCACGTCTGGCTTCTCAACCGGTTAGACGCGAACCTACGACCTTCCCGGAATAAAGGGAGATCCCCTTCGAGTAAGATAAAAATTGGCAAGGCTCCGCTTTAAAACGAGCTAGAAGAACGGAGCTTGGAATGCACAATTCTGAACTTAATCTAAGTTGAAGGCGCAACCGTGCGGCAGTCGAGCAGGTCACATTCGGTGGATCAATAGCGATAATATTTCTGGACGTCGACACTGCAGGAGGTCTTAAGCCTCCCATGGCAGCGCCAAACGTCACTTAAGGGAACATTAGGGGCACCTACAGTTTTTTTCTTACTGTATAAACTTCTTGGCGATGGGTATCGTGTAAATTTTTTTGTAATAATGATATTGAAGGTTCAATTAGGAACCTGTTCACTCTATCGAACTGTTTCGCATAATTACGACACGTATCTCTGGTGCACTGATTACAAATAACATGTATCCTCTCAACAGCGCTCCTAAAAGCGATGACGATACCACGTCGAGCTCTCAAGATACGGGTGACCTGCTCCTGACAACATATATTAAGCAGGGTAAAATTGAAGAAGCTAGGAACAGGAGCCGAGTACTCTTATTTCAAAACTTCAGCGTTGACGCATTCTCTGGATTTATTACAATAAACGAGACAGCGAACAGTAATCTGTTCTTTCTTCTCGTCGTGGCCGAGGTAAGTATATCAGAATTTAGATATTCGGATAATAATAATAATAATAATAATAATAATAATAATAATAATAATAATAATAATAATAATAATAATAATAATAATAATAATAATAACAACAACAACAACAACAACAACAACAACAACAACAACAACAATAATAATAATAATAATAATAATAATAATAATAATAATAATAATAATAATAATAATAATAATAATAATAATAATAATAATAATAATAATAATAATAATAATAATCAGCCTGTCTACGCCCACTGCAGGGCAAAGGCCTCTTCCATAGATCTCCCATTATCCCTGTCCTGTGCTAAGTGGGCCCAATTTATCCCTGCAAACTTCCTGATCTCATCTGCCCACCTGACTTTCTGCCGCCCCTTGCCACGCTTGCCTTCTCTGGGAATCCACTCTGTTACCCTTGGTGACCTTGTCTTGTCTTCGCATTAAATGGCCGCCTACGCCCATTTCTTCTTATTTCGATTAATATGTCCCTAACACGCGTTTGTTCCCTAACCCACTCCTCTCTCTTCTTGTCCCTTAACGTTACGCCTACCATTTTCCGTTACATAGCTTGCTGCGTCGTCCTCAATTCAAGCTGAAGCCTCTTAGTTAGCCACCAAGTTTCTGCCCCGCAGGTTATCACACCACAATATTTGATTTTACGTTAAGTACATGAAGTACTCGCGTACTTGTTTCCAAGCGGAGCTCACCAAGCATCAGATACACAAGATGACATGAACTAAGCCCATACCTGGAACTCCGCCCTTCATCCGGACTACCTCGACGTGAAGCTTCGCTTCTTTGTCGCCTCTAGTTAGGAATGGCTTTAAAGGGACACTGAACAGGTTTTGAATTCGCGAATTTATTGCGAATTCGGTATCCGTGACCTCTTACAACATGCCTACGGAGGTTTTTTTCGCGATGTTCGATTAAACAACGGCGCTATAAGCGAGCAAACTTTGACCGAGGGAACGCCCCCCTCGGCGCGCGCGCGCGCAGGGGCGGAGCTTGGGAGAGATAGACACGTGGGGAGATGACGTCATCGTCAGGGTCGAGCCGCCGGGCCGCCTGCGTCGCTCAGTCAGCTCAGCTTGTTTCTGCTGCGATCTGCTGCCTATCGAAGCATCAGTTCTGCCAGTTCGTAGGGATTTCTTGCCATTGCACCGTTCTCTTCTGATTGAAGATTTTCGCCATCCGACATTCACTACTTGTGTTTGTGCAAGGTTGAAGTGGACTCGCGATGCCGAGTTACTGCGCGGCATATGGCTGCCGCAGCACTTACAGTCGCGATGAGGTCGCTTTTCACAAGTTTCCTCGGGATCAGAAGATGGCTGCAAAATGGTCCGCTGCAGTTAAAAGACTTCAAACCTACGAGATCAAGCTGTGCTCCAAGCACTTTCGTGACAGCGACTACGTACGAAACCCGGCTCTCATGCAGTCGCTGGGATTGACGATCAGAAGTGTGCGACTGAACAGCGACGCCGTTTCTTCTGTGTTTCCGCACCTGAAGGGGCCCTCGCCGCCACCACGAGTTGCCTTCGTGAATTTTAAGTTTCTTAAATTTTTTTGTTGTTGTGGTGCACCTCGGATGTTTCTGGCGGTCGCGAATCTGCCGAATTTCGAGGCAGCAGCAGCAGTCCTCCTCTTTCCCCATATGCACGCAGTGCGCGCATGAGCACCTATGGCGAAAACACGTGTACACAGATATCAGCACGCAGCATCGAAATCAGCTACTCTACACGACAGTCGCATGCTTCCATCACTGTAGTACTGGGCAGAATTTAGAAAAAGCGACGGCATTATAAAAAACAGAACTGCAATATATGAGCCAAACTATCCTTGCGCAATTTTTCAGCGCAATTCAGAGCACATGTCACCACTGCGGCGAGAGCGGCACTCGTCCAGCTTTTTTTTTTTTTTTTACCTCGCGGTAGCATACTGACTCATCGCGTGCGCCTTGCCCGCTGCGAAGTACGATACTGACTGTATTAACAACGCTGCACTCTGAGCTGTGAAATCCACGAACAGCTGATGTTTCTGCACGATGCCCGCGCGTAGCGCGGACCGTGCCAATACGCGGCTAAAAGCGAGTGCCGATGCTGCTGTTTCTTATCAAATTTGATATCCACGGATGACCGTATCATTTGTAACAGTTTACTACAGTGAAATTAAGCACTGACATACATCTTAAACGTACCAGTCTGTTTCCGACGCGGGTGAAGGTGGCTGGTTGGGACTCGCTTTCCTGTGCCGCTTCAGTCGTCGCCTTTACAGTGGCGACCGGCTCGAACATGTACGGATGTACAGAGAACTCGTTCCGACTTCCACAGTTCGCCATACTAACAGCAACTACCCGATTTCAACAGATAAACACGGCATTGCCTGCCGGCGAGCGCAGTCTGCTGTCCTCACCTTCCTGACGATGATGTCATGGAGCTTCGACCAATCACAGCGGCGGCGAGACTCGCGATGGCGGCCGCGGCGCCTGCTGCTTGTTTTCGGCAAAATAAAGTTATTTGCGTTGGTTTATGCAAATTTCCGACTTGATTTTCGAGTTCGCCGCACGAAATTACGTAGCATGACACCATAATCTCGTTTTTTTTAAAAAGTGGTTCAGTGTCCCTTTAACGAAGGCATACTCTACCTTAATTGCAGTTACCGACAATGCAGCATGCGACGTCTGCGGGATCGACGAAACCAATGACCACGTACTATGCCGCTGCCCTCGATTTGCCGTAGAACGTCAAACAGTGCAACTCAGGCATTCCAACGACTCGACGATTGGCCGCTTTCGGTACAGATGCTACTGGAACACCGTCCCAATAGCTCGTCGGCCCACAAGGCAGTGAAAGCCCTGTTTTGTTTCTTGAGGACTACGGGCTTGTGTGAACGCGCTTGACGGAGCACTAGTGCAATACCTTACGTCACGTAAGGCTGGGGGTGGCAGATAATGCGCTGACGGTCAGCGCATTATCTGCCACCCCCAGCCACCTTTTTCTTTCGCTCTTCTCTCTTTCATCTTTCTATTTTTCTTGTCCAATACCCCAGTGCAGGGTAGCCAACCGGACGCTTTCTGCATGGTTAACCTCCCTGCTTTCCTTTTTATTTTCTCCTCCTCCTCCAAGAGCCGGCGCCCTGTGCTTTAATTGTTTTCTTCAGGAAGTTCACCAGATGCGTTAACGAAAAGACCTAAAAAAGGAGCACAAGTGGCTTAATATCTGCCAGATAAAGCTTTGAATGAGAAAGTGCCATT
>JABSTT010004965.1:0-20892 GCA_013339685.2 Hyalomma asiaticum
ATGTTGAGGCCCGTGTGCTGTGCGATGTCAGTGCACGTTAAAGAGCCCCAGGTGGTCGAAATTTCCGGAGCCGTCCACTACGGCGTCTCTCATAATCAGAACTGGTTTTGGGACGTAAAAACCCCACAAAAACAAAAAAAAAAACATTCTTTAAAAACATTTTGGTGCGCGTTGAATGTATGCAAGCAACATATTATACTCACTGTAGCGTAAACCGCTTAAAGCTATTTTAAGATGACAACAGGTAATTAATTGCAATACTTGTATCTCTGTGAGAAAAAAATTTCTCGTCGAAACACTTCACAAGAGAAGGTGGTGTACTGAGTTAGTTGTGCAAAAGTTTTTAAGTTGTAGCACAAACGCTTGGCCGTAAAGTGGCCAAGCTGCTAAAGAATGCGAAATCGTTGCATTCAGCAGAACACATCTCCGTTAAGCTGGGTCTTTAAAAAATTCAGCTGGCTGCATAATACCGTAGACCATCCGATGATTTTCATTGCATCTTTACTCGACGGTGGGTAAGGACGTCTGTAGAGCACGTGGCGGTTTGCAAACAAATTGAAATTGAAATGCCACCGTACACTGGGAAAAACAAATTGAAATTGCGCACTCTTTCGGAGAAGAATGTAGTTTATTTTAAATTTAAATTTTAAGCACGAATATTTTCAAACAGATATAATCGACAGCCTTCGTGGCATAAAAAGATCGGGACAACCATAACGGAAAACTGCATGCGAGGATGCGTCTAGACACCAAAGAAATATGAATCTTTGTGAAAATCTCCATTGCCGCTTACCTATGCTACATCTGTTTTTGAGGAACTGCGACAAAAGGAAAAGAAAATTACGCGCATATGTCTTGCTATCTGATAAATCCAAGCTGTCTTATAAAATGTGCTAAAATGGGAGTCGGTGGATTCCACAGAGGAATGGACAGAGCGTGCTGTTCAGGGCCTCTGTTCTGCTAAATCACCCATCTGACTTTCTGCAGTGTCAACACAGTCCCCACCATTATGATAAAAAATTTCTCATAACATTATATTATGCTCTTGGATGATGGGCAAATTTTCACCAGGAGGTTTGCAAATACGGTATCTATTTATTGTACAATGTATATAAATGCCGTGGAAGTACAGGTGCATATAGGACACGGGCGCCGCCTGAGATAACTGTTACGTCTGAACAGATTGTTGTCGCAGCAAAAGGTCATCACGTGATTACTGGAGATATTTAGTTTTTTCGATCTCTTTTTAATATGACACCTGGCGCTTTCATAATACTAACTTCTTCCACTGTAGTCTCTTTTGATGAAGGGTTTTTTTTTCACTTGTTGACTAATACCATCACGAATTCACTAAACGATTCTTCTATCTCTTTATACCTTGATTCAGAGGTACGAGTCTAAACCTTGATTAGCGTGTGGACTTATCGGTATTTCCAGTCCAGACAAGTATAGAGGATTGAAAATGCATCAGAATGCCGTCATAAGTTGTAACAGTGAAGCTGTTAGTGAAATCATAAAGACAGCGACCGTATGCAAAAATTACCTTCATGATTAGTTCTGGTCCTTAAGAGTGCACGTGCACTTCTGTCCAATGCCCAATGCGCTAAGTTGGAATGCGTGCTTCTTTCTTGCACTCATGCCATCAGTACAATACTACGCCTGCAAAACTCTGGCTGGCGCTAGCATATCTTCTACGTGCAACGTGCAATCTGAAGAAGCTGCGTCGATTTGTCCAGTGCCCAGCGTCTAGCAAATCTATGTTTTTGTGCATAGTTGACTAGAGCGATTTCCTTTCGTGGCGTCCAAGCAGCTTCTAGAGTAGCATAAGCATGCGTAGTGCAGTACAGCAACCGGTAGGACGGCGTCAAGACGGAGCCATGCGTGCCATATCTGCCACTGCATGCTTAGACGCGAACGTCTTCCTTATGCTGACGTGAGTGTGAAACCTTGAAAGCTTTCGCTGAGTTTCCCAGTGCTTCGCGATGCGTTTCAATAAGCCTGGAGGATAATATGCGGGTGTGCCGGAGACAAACCCTGACAAGCCAAGTGCCCATAAGCTTCGCTACTTCGCTAGCCTTGCGCCACTAGGGCAAGCTTCGGTAATTTTCGTAGCATGAGCTACACTAGCCGAGGTTGAGCCGTTTCACGTGGCTGTTGGAGAGCCGTGCTGCGCATACGCGAGTAGTGACGTCACACGGCGCACAGCTGGCGCGCCTAGCCGGTCTGAGCATTTCAGAGGCGAGCCAGTATAATACGGCGGAGAGGAAGAGAGGCGCACGACGAAGGGAGCACGGGGCATGCTCACGTGATACCGGCCGCAGAGGTATCATGTGAGCATGATACCGCCGCAGAGGTCCGTGTACTGTGCGTTGTCAGTGCACGTTAAAGAACCCTCAGTGTTCTAAATTTCCGGAGCCCTCCACTACGGCCTTTCTCTCTTTCACGCCATTTCCCCTACTCCCACGGACGCGGCTTAGCCGTGCTCCCTACATGGGCTGCAGAAATTAGCGTCCTTTCCTAACCAAACCACAATCATCATCATCATCAACAGCAGCACATGCGGTGTTGCACCATACCTCACCTGTACCGACAAAAAGAAATAGTGCCACGCAGCACAGGGGCAGCGAGGTAGAGAGGACGAGTGAGGCAGGCAATAGTGGGAAGAGTACAGCTGCTGCCAACGCCGACCGGCTTTCCCCGCGTTCGCACCGAACGCGCCCGGTGTCCGTGACTCTAGCGGTGGCTCGGCTGGTTGCTAGAGCAGAGCAACTCATTCGGTTCATTGCAGCCTACGATGGGTATACCACGGAAAGATACAATGCCAGATGAACAGCATGAATATAATGCTCGACGAGAAAATCAGCTGAACTTTTTCTCACGCTACGTATATTTTGGCACAGCCGAGCTAAGCCACTGGGAATTCCTTTTACATACGCTTGGGTGCTAAATGTAAGGCCGTTATTTAGCTAGTGTGATGCTAAAACTGGGAGGATAGGTGACGGTCGAGGTTGGCGGCGGTACATATCGTGCCCACGAGTACAGCTAGTCCACTTCGGTGAGGTCGACCGCGCCCATCAGACAAAGACCACCTTGTAGTCGCCCTCTGCAAGAGTGGCATTGGTCTGCGACGCGCGATCTAAGGAGGGCGGTGCGTCGCCCTGTTTTTGTTATATCAGCCTTCGGCAAGGTTCCCCGTTGGCGGAGCTCGATGAGGCCCCGTTGCGGCATGGGTTTTTGCGCTGCATATGGATGATGTTGGTTATGATTATGGTTAGGTTACAGAGAGGACGCGAATTTCTGCAGACCATGTCGGCAGCACGGCTAAGCGTCCGTGGGGGTAGGGAAGACAAACTGAAAGAGGTAGGAAGAAGAGGAACGCAGTAGTGGTGGACTCCGGAAATTTTGACCACCAAGGTTTCTTTAACGTGTACTGACAAAGCACAGTACACAGTCCTCTGGCATTTTCGCCTCCATTGAAAATTCGACCGCCGCGGTCGGGATCGGAGCGCTTTTCACGTCCCGTCAGGCTTGTCAGTGGGTGAAATTCTGCTGCTTTTACGGCGTATTTCATGGCTGGGCTCTGCGATGTAGAGGAAAGCTGCGAGACGCATGAACGCCGGTGTCGAGACACGTGCGTTCTCCGAGGGATCGTCGCGTTCAGGCGGGGTGAGGGTAATATATCTTGTAATCCAAAAGGTGCTGCTTACAAGAATCCTACAGCGTGAAAATGAAGAGCGGTTCACCGCGGTGGTGTGGTTACGGTACTCGGCTGCCACCAAAAAACGCGGGTTCGATCCCATCCGAGGCGGTCGCATTTTCGATGGAGACGAAAATACCAGAGGCCCCTTTACTGTACATTGTCAGTGCACGTTAAAGAACCCCAGGTGGTCTAAATTTCCGGAGCCCTCCACTACGGCCTTTCCATCCTCTCTATCTATTAACGCGATAGCGTTAAAGAGTCTTCATTTTTTGTGTGCTTACTTGTTCTGTCGTGTTTTATTGTGCATCGGCAAAGGGACCTAGGATGCTTTACTCTTATATGTTTGTAGCGAAGAGCAAATGATTAAAGGATAATTGTGCGGCTGTCAAAAAATTCAGGACAGGGTCATGACTGATATTTGTTTGCGCCCTCTAAATGTTGCTGGGGCGTAACTGATATAACTTTCAAAGAGAATCAAAGTACAGGAATGCAATTGTGTACACGCCAATGAGCTCCAAAAATGCAAGTGTGGGAAGTAAAGCAACGCTGAAATTAAACCGACACAACGAGGTTATACGCTTCCACGCGTTACTAAGCGCTCTTTAAGGGTATGCAGTGATAAATGGAGCAGGGATGGCAACAAAAAAACAGTAATACTAAGAGAGAGAATAAAATAGAAATGATAACGATAAAAAGGAAAGAGCTGCTGGACAAGAAGAGGGAGGGCTCCAGGGTGATGTATTTACGATGAAATTACACTTGACAAAAACAATCGTTTGGATGAACTTTACAGATTAGCGAACTTTCGCAGCGCCTTTGCCGAAATCTCATCGGAGCACATATAGATAAGAAAGTGTTCGACACCTGACCCAGTTTGGCAGGGTCTGTATAAAAGCTAACTAGCGGAGATAAGTAGACGATAAAGTTCGGTAATGTCATAAGCTTTCTCTGCGTCTCTCACACCAAAACACATACGAGAACAAAATCAATAAAACAAGGGAGAAGCATCAAAGGACTGGGGGGAAAAAAAAGGAAAAGATGGTGTCAGGAACATTAAACCGGCAACAACCGTCATCCCTATCCCACCCTACCTCCCCTATCTCACAATCTAGAACACCCGGAAAGGAAAATCAGAAAGTGGAGATCATTTAGATTGCGGGATTACTGTTTGACAAACGTTACGCACGTGGCTTATGGTGGATCGCGCGCATTAGACGACGCATTATCTCTGTGTTTATGTTGTTATTAATGCTTGAGGGAGTCACCAAAAATGAGCCTTTAGCAAAAATCCGAATAAAATGTCGCCGCACAGGCAGACGCAAATCCTACTTCGGCCTTATGCAGGTACTGCACCGAATGGCGCGCGCGTTTATTTTCACGCGAGTATACATATTTGGCGTTGTTTAGAATTTGTAGTTACGTAGATCTTCCTCTCGAGTTTTAACCACGATTTACGATACCACCTCTTTTTCAGTCTGTGTTATCACGCCGAGTTAATATTCGAAGCTGATGAGTTTCCGTAAATAATGCTTAATTGTGTCACTTACATAGGGTCTTGCCCTGTAATATTCACAAGCCCGTTGTTGGCCTATGCATCGCGCGCATTAATTAATACCAAATACTCAACTAACTTTTCATTGAACGGGCGTCGCGGGTCAGACGAAATAGACTATACGGCGCGGAGTGCGAAAATAGCGGTTTCGATTCCGCAGTGCCTGCTGTAGTCTGGTGTGATGAGAATACAGAAAAGGGGGGTTTGCATATGGTTAGGCGCACGTAATTGAACATCAGGTGGCCGAGTCTCACTCGTATAGCTCTCCCTTACGCATTCTATTTTGTCCCAGCAATTTCGCTATCACGTTCAACTCTTAAAGGCGAAGCTTAAGGGTCCCCACGCTTTTTCACCCTTTCCCCACACCGACGGACGCTTAGCCGTGGTGCCTACATGGGCGCAGAAATTAGCGTTCATTCCTAACGGACCGCAATCATCAATCATAATCAACAACAAAAATGAAGAGCTGGAGAGAGAGAGAGAGAAAAAAATCATTGGCCAGTGTGTTTGGAACCCTGGATCCCTGGACCACCGCGCGGTCCACGTCATGGCCACATGGCGATGCCTCTTCTTGAGATGACATCGGCAGCCCGAGTCACCGCGCGAAGCTGCAGCGCCGGGTCCGTAGAGGACAGCAGGACCTCCGAGTCCTCCTAACTTGCCATAGCAGGCCGTCCCTGCGGGGAAGGATCAGCAGGGCAGCCGAAGAGGATATGGGAAAGTGTGGCGTTAGGTTCACCGCATAGGGTACATGTAGAGGAAGTGCCAGTGACGTGTTAGTGGAGCTCTCGACAAGCTTGATCGGGTACATGCCGTTGCGGCGAAATCGTCGAAGAGACGCGGAGAACATTGGACGTGCTTCCGTACTCTTCGAGATTCCCGGAATTCGAGTAAGGAGAATTTCTGCGGTCATGTCGGGACAACGTTGGTCGGGAGCACGACTAAGCGTCCGTGCAGCAGGGGAAAGGGAGTGAAAGAGATAGGAAGTAGATAAAAGCAGTCGGAGGGTTCCAGAAATTTGGGACGCCTCAGAAGCTCCAGAAATTGCGCACTGACACGGACCTCTGGTATTTACAGTCCCCGGGCGTCGCAACGCGCGCTTTAAAGCGGTGCTTCGCGTGCGCGATGAAGTAGATGCAGGGGACGACGGGCGCCGTCACACGTTGCACCTCTACACGGCACTCAAGAGAAAATCATGTGTAGTTAACTGAGCCTTCTCGTTCCCTTGGATCTCTTCCAAAGAGCAAGGAACTGTAGACAAAAAGAAATGTACAAAAGCAAGGTATAGGAGGAGGTGAAGGAAGACACGTAAAAAAAAAAGGGAATCAAAGAAAGAAAGAAGGAAAGGAGAAAAAGACGACCACACAGCAAGCTTAGTGAATTAAGTAGCTTTTAGTGCCATGAAGCAGCTTATTTAGCATAAACAACAGAAGTGTGGAGCAGAAATATGCGCTTTGTAGCCGAAAAGTGTCAGTCTTCTAGCAAGAAACTATGACTCCGAGCGCCTCCACTGCATGGCGGGAGAGATAACTGTAAATTAAACGAAAAATAAACGCTGTCTCTATATGGCTGCCACAGCGTTCGTGAATAGTGGCTGAGGCGCTTTTTCACTAAAATGTCATAAGTGCATTTTCTCTCAACATCACGACGTGGCCGATGCCTTAGCAATGAGACGAACTCCTCGTAGATCTCACACGGCTCGTCACTTCGGTACCTTCATTAATTTATTCCAGTGTTGGACGACCCAAAGCCGCAATACGACTATGTGAAACAACGTAGTGGAGTTCACCTTAAATTCGACCAGGTGAGGTTCTCTAAGGTTCACTCGCATAACAGATTACACGGGCCTCAGCATGCCGTGTTCATGAAATGCAGCCGTCCCCGCTGGCCTATATCTCGTGATATTCTAACCAAACACCTCAGCAACAAAGAGTGGTAGACGTAAGGCTTCTGCTTGGTTAAAATAAGGCAGTGTTTGGCGAGCCCATGCGGTCCACAGCCATATTCGTCATATATCTCGAGCGTCTTCCGTTAGATCGGTGCGCTGATCTTTCGCCGTCGCTAACGGCGTGAGTTCTAGCACTTCACATGACATACTTAATTGAACGGCCCTGAGTGCCGAATTTTGGCAGTGGAAATGCAAGGCGGATGACACTTATCTTTCTTGGGCGAAAATACCACAGAAGCATTTGCTCTTTTTGAAGTGCGTGCCGCATCGTGCCTTCGCAAGTATTAATGTCCTGATGCTGTGCCGCGCAGACCGCGAGAGGATGTCAGGCGAACTGCTTATTGGCGAGTTTGCGCCCGCAAAACAATGCCAATGGCAATGCACAGCAATAGCGGCGTGAAAAGTCGTCGCACGACGGAAAATGCCTAGCGGCGCAATGCGTCGGCTTTTATACACACGTCATAACGCGTTCTCGCATTAACTATGAAATTCTAGAAGGAACTCACATGGGCGCGTCTGCCATGCAAAGTTGAAGAATGGTCGACACGGTTCTCGGAGTGCCATGCAGGATAAACGCGGCCTGCGTAGCGCGTATAGCTCGCCCGAAACAATCGCGCTCGCCCGAAACAATCAAAGCAAGCGCGCGATTCACAGGAATGTGATAACGGCGTTCTCTTTCAACAAACGCAAACGACCGCATGTGTAAATACCTTAAGCTGTAGGCTCTTCCTACGTATATATCGCATAATAGGCATTAATATATTCGTATACCTTGGCATTTGAGCGGCGAAATATGCAGTTTTCATCTGGTCATTTAGTACGGTGAACTGTAGCCTATAAATAACATCCTGGCCCTGCCCATGAGACCAATTAAACAAATAACAGTTTTTTATTTTTATTTATATTTATTTTATTTATTAAAGAATACAGCAGGCCCTGAACGGCCCAGGGAGGGGGCAAATGTACACTGCATTTTGTTAACACGCTTGTCTGATTTCACAGATATACATTACGTGACGCCTGCTTAATTTCGCCACCTTGCAGAGTCGTTACCTCCGGGACTCAATTTTGAAACAGAGCACTCTTCGCATAACTCAGCAAAGCAATATAACTATGTGTATAGAGATAATGCTCAACAAATATAGTGGAGATATTTGGAACCTGAGCAAATTTCCCGAGTCGTTGAAACAACTGCGTGTACTTCTGTGGCGTATCTCACACTGGCAATCTAGTATTCATGAATTCGTCAGTCAGACAAGTTCAGCTCCTGTGACTGAACCGGTTTTAGCAGTGCACAAATACATGTTGTACTAAGATTATTATATCTACAACAAGTGTCCCAAAGTAGGCGCCTCTTCTACAAAAATTTAACACTACCAACAACCGCAGCACGGAGTGAAATTCGAGATCAAGTAGTGGTTCCTCCACTGGCGGGGACGCCATTACGACGTAAAAAAGAAAGGTGACGATTAGCGGATGTGCATTGCACTAGATCTCATTCTTTTGTGCGCGTACGAATATTCGCCATGCAGGTGCGTTTGACTGATAGCGGACATGCGACGTTTATTATTTTCAACGTGATCTAGCGCAAACGCCCTGATGCAGGCACGTCAACCGGCGAAATAATGACACGCTGCATGCTTTACCCCACTCATAACATGCCACGACCACCATGTTTACACCGGTGTGAAATGGGAAAAGTGGGGCCACAGAGATATTATCAATTTACCAATGTAGTAGAACCTTCGAGGTGGCCACCAGGTTTTGAAAAGGACGAGAGCATTTCTTTAATTCGCTGTGTGGAATAGAGCACACGAGACATCTGCTCCGTAGAGTGCAAAAAATGTAACCTTCTACAAAAGAAATTATGACCGCACAGACCGCACCTTCAGGCAAACGAGCACTACTAGCCAAAGCAGCATGGCTCCAAACAGGCGCACGCTGTCCCGAATAGAGCTCATGCTAACTCATGCCCGCTCCATATGATCGTAGACGAACTTCTTGCTGGCTAGTTGTGCATGACTTATTTTTAAGTACGTTGCGCAAAGAATGCACGATCACTGGAAAAACTGGCACTCGCCCTATGAAAAAAAAACGGAATGTTCCGATGCACGTGAGCTTGGAGAGACCTATATAAACCAGATGAAAACGCAAAGCTATGGTCGGCATAGAAGGGACAATGGTCGGCATTCTTTCTACTGGCGTAAAATACGGCCTAAGTGGTCGCTTCTCTGCGTCTATATCTGGCTATCAAATCCAGTATCGTTTCTGTTGTTTCATGAATGCAGAGCATCTTCTCATCAAGTTTTTTCTGTCTCATGTCTTGCTAGACCTTCACGAATTTGGTGTAATAGGAATATTCAAACAGCTGAGAGCATACCTACCATTCCTAGGCCTAGCATTATCTGCCACAAGTGTTACTTTCATCATCGGCTGTCTACGCCAACTATAAAGCAAAGGCTTCTCGCATCGACTTCCAATTATCCCCGCTCTGCGTACCGCCCCAGACACGCTTGTGTTCTCCAGGATCCCTTTACCTTATTAGGGATCACGGGATCCGTATTGCCTTCATACCCAATGGTTATGTTCCTTCTTATTATGTGCCCTGTCCAAGCCCTCACCTTTTTTAATTTATACTAGGATGCCATTAACACTAGTCTGTCCCCGAGTGCACTATGCTCTGTTTTCCTTGACCTTAATCATATATTTTCTGTTACATCTGTTGCTGTGTTAGTTCCATTATTTTAGAGTGAACTTCCAAAACGCTATTCCGAATATAAGTACCGTTAAAACGCAACTTTCAGCATTTACTTGGTGGACAATGGCAGGCTCCCTACATTATCTGAGGAATCCCGGCGAATGCACCTCAACGCATCGTTTTTCTTGTCGTTATTGACTATATGCTCTAAGCAGATACTCTGGTCACTATTGGATCTAAGTAGATATTCTCGTAACCACTTTCAGTTCGTCTTACCTAGCTCTGTTCTTCCTAGGCTACTGAACATCACTTTAGATTTCGGCATAATAATTTCCGACCCAGTTTTCTACTTTGAATGTCAAAATCAGTAATCATGCTTTGCAATACGTCCATTCGACCAGAAACGAAATACTGATCAATGGAGATACTGTGCCCAGAGTCATACCGTGTGGGATAACTTGGAATGACCATCTGAAATTGAGTATAGCCAGAGACAGTCGGTAGTCGTAACTGTTACAGCTGTGTGAAGAACCGTGACATTTCTGGCCAATAGAACGTCAACCACCGCAGTCGGGATGTAATCACCGCCAGGAAGAACAGGAGATGACGCCAAGTCACGGCTTGAGGGGCTAGACGGACATGATCGACGGAACAGAAGCGCGGTTGACGTTGTGGCAGGAGCGTGGCATAACACGGCAAGTGAGGTGAAGCAGGCCGATAATAGCACAGTCGATAAGGGCAGAATGATTGGGTAGGAAGTTCATGCCGAGAATAGTTCGTGAGGGCATTGATCGAGCATAGGAAGTAGTACAGTTGAAGAGCGGTGGGCAATACTTATTCGAGCGGGGCACATTCCGAGCACGGGAAACGTCCACAGTCGGCGACGCGGACCAGCGGTACCGTGGGCGCGTGAGAACTTTCTTAAGGCGGCGGGGCAGTTCAGAACGCATGACTGATACATGGGCCCAAGTATCGACTAGAGCAGCGACCAGTTAGTCGTCTATTTTTACGTCTCTATGATTGCATCTTGTCTGCAGTGTGGTCAGAGGATTTGACTGGGAATCATCGATGCAGCATCACCTCCGGGAGCAGCATCGTCTATTTTTCCCGAGGCAGGTGTTCCATCGGTGATGCCGGGCGGCGGAACTGGGTGAACAAGACGACGGGCGGCAGGAGAGCGGCGAGCGGAATGGTGCCACGCGTGTATGGGAACGGCGATACGCCATGGACGAAGCCTCGTCGCTGCTGTTCTGATGTGGCTCACGGTACGGTTGGAATCGGCCATGATCCGCCTCGGGCCACTGTGTGCCCATAGAAAGCCTGATTTTCAAACCATCTGTTGTTGCAGTAGCGGGCCACATGACTAACACGGCGGCACTTGAACCAAATTGCCGGTCATGAACAGTCTCTACTCTGCTGGATTGCGACGACGCGGCATTAACGTTTGGCCTTGGGCGTTGCAAGAGGAAAACGGTGTTCGCTAGGTCGGGAAAGAGCTGCTGCACACACAGAGTCCAGCCAACATTCGAATGTTCCTTCATTCGAGTTGTATCACCTGCGTGCTCGAATCGCATGCACGGGAGCAACGGGAGTAGGCGACATGGCGCGACTTCACTCGGACGATCTTGGTCGCCTGTTCAGGGGGTAATGGAGCCGCTTGTGGTGCAGGTGAGTCCTCACACGACCATGTTGGTGCCCTGATGGAAAGACGACTGGAAACATGTCGACATTAAGCGCCTAGAAACGCTTCACCATCATCATCATCAGCCTGTTTAGGTCCACTGCAGGACGAAGGTCTCTCCCAACGATTTCCAATCCACCCTATCCTGAGCGAGTTGGTTCCACTTTATGCCCGCAAACTTTTTAATTCATCGCTCCACCTAACAGCGGCCTAGAAACGCTTACGCTCCTAGATAATGGCATCGACAGTGTCACAGTATTTGCATATCAGCAGGCTGAAAGGACCACCTGCTATGCCGTTTCAAAGATGGCCCACATTCTCGGACTCCGTCATGTCACGTCCTGTGTGTAAGAGAGGTACGATTCCGTCGTTGTTTTGTGTGCGGGATGCGAGTTCCTTCTTGGCCGCTGTCTTTCTTTTACCGGACTTGCAGAATAGGTCGCGCATCATTTCCTTATATGCTCTCAGCTTCCTATTACGTCTTCGTGGTTCTCAAACCACACATTTGCAGTGCCTCAAAATTGAATAAAATGTTCGCCAACGTAATCGTCTCATCCCAACGATTACTCTTCCTTGCGCGTTCGTACAACGGCAACCAGTCTTGAATGTCCACAATGTCACTTCCACAGAACGTGTCTGGGTCTTTCGGATGTGCAAGGGCAACATTTGATGTTGTAGCCGGCGCAGTGGAAACCTGACACTCTTCCACCATCATGGAACAATACAAACGCCGGCCGCTGCGGAGCTCCGTTATATTGTGTCCTGCCCAGCACCTCCACTAAAATTCCTTGTGCAGGAACTGTGTGCTCGTTATCAGGAACGGTAAAAAGTGTATTATATATATATATTATATATAGATATATATATATATATATACAGGGAGCAGCCGTTGCAGCCAAGACAGAAGAACAGCAGCAACAACAGCAAAAGTACGAGCGGTCCCGAGTCGTCGTCTTCGTCACTTTCTTGCGCACACGAACACGTGAAGGATGGCGCTTTTTTCACTAGGCAGGTATGCTTCGTACCAGAATAATGCAAAGTCATACAAGAGCGGTCGCGATTCATTTATTCCCAGCGCTTCTCAGCATACTCACAGCTTGTTTTGGGATGTTAAACCACACAAATCAATCAACTTTCAGAAATGGAGGCAGCCACGTTCTCAGCTTGTTTTCGCTCTCTAAACGACTCAAATTCTGCTCCGCCGTACCAGGCGCAATTATTCCCGAACTCCCAACTCTTTCTTAACTGTTTATAGGACGCATCATGCTGCTTTCTTGCTCTTTTGTATTTTTTTGTTTGCTACCCACTCCCCTCTACAATGCTTGAAGGTAAATAAATGTATGAAATGAAGTGGCAGTCCTCAAATTTCAACGCTTGAGAATAAACATCCGGTTTTCTGAAACAGTACCCATGAGGCAGGTGAAAAAATTCACTATATTAGCAGGCATCCTTCCCTGTTCTTTTTTCTAATGCGCTTGTAGAGAATATCATTTGCACTTTTCTAGTGTGAACTCGCGCTGTTTTTTCAAGAAGGAAATGCTTAAGTTCGGCAGGTACTCATGCATCACTTATGCGGCCGTCACACTGTCTACGTCACGTAAAATTATTATTGTGAGCGCAGAAACGGTGCCCTTTTCTTCATCAGTACGTATCATCATTACTTGTACATCCTCCTCATCCGTATAGATCACCACCAGGTGCCCGGTTGGTTTTTGATCGTTGTAGCTCGTGCTCGCCTGGAACAACGCGGATCCTCATAATATCATTACTTTTGGTTTCCTACATTTTAGAAGCGAAGCTCGTTAGGGTTGAGGCTTGTCCGTTGTTGCGTCGTAGCCATGCTCGCGCTCGTTCTCGGCGCGTGCCTGCCGGCGCGCGATTTCTCTTCCGTCTGCTGTCTTAAGAGAGTGAACGGCGCACGTTGACTAGGAACGCTCATTCTTCGATGAACGTTTACGAGAGACAATGCTGACGCAGGCAGCGACTGCTAGCGAGTTTCTTGATTGAAAAAACCGACTGCTCGTGCGGCACAACCGTTCACAGGCCACCCCATATATATAGGCATCGGATCTTGACCTGCAATGCAGTACCGTGGGGATTTCTCTTGTGCGTAGTTGAGCCATAAGGATTCTCAGCGTGCGCTTTTACTGAATTAATCCAGAACTCGGCACGGTCTACGACGTGGGAGCGCAAGAATCTCATAAAGACCAGGAGCATAAATGACAACGTGTGTGTACAAATACGCACGTGTTATCACTCTTTTACATAAATGAGTGGGAAATGTCACGTATGATTTATGGTAACACCGAACGATCCCCAGCTTCGCCCACTCGTCGTGGTCACTTCGCGGAGATGCGTGGATTTCTTATGTGCACTCTCCTTCGTACGTTCTAAGGTTTTTCGCTGCGTGTTCAAGTATCTCACTCTTGTGTAAACTTCCACATGGACACAAAGATGCTTTGGTACTTTGTAAAATCAGTTGCTGCGCGTCCGATCTTTGGTGATATCATTAAGTGGTAAACGTCACGGTATTCTGTAACTTAAAACGTAATTGGACATGCAGCCAACATATATATTCACACTTATTGCTTATTCTTTGAGATAACACGTATTCGCTTCTATGAATTAACGAAGCACAGTGATAGCATAAGAGAAAGAAAATTTTCTCGGTCGATGCTAATAAATAAATTCGACCAAGCAACGCGACCACGCGTCCTGCGTATTCTCCCTGTTATGGCGTACCTGTCATATGCGGGCAGATCATTCTGCGCAGCACTTAGGGTTAGGGCCCTTGGAGGGTTGAAGGGCGGTGACATTCTTGCAGTGGTTCCACGAAAGGTCACTTTCGTCGAGGCATCTGTAAGATAAAGGCGTTTTCTTAAACAAACAGAAAATTACATTGTATACATATGGCTCAAAACAGAAGCACGGTCGATTTGGTGACATTCATATATGACAAATAAGGACCAAAAAGAACAAGGAGAGAAGAAAGAAATGTTCATGTGAACAGTGCCGATACTCACAAAATGTTTAGTAGACGGTAGGAATGTGAACATAGAATGATATTCCCAACGAATTAATACGTGTGGTCATTCTGTGAATGGGATATGTTTCGATAGGACGCTGTAGGACAGACTTAAATATTTATGCGGAGCCTGCGTATATTTCGTAACAAAACATGTGCAGTTTTAAGAATGGAAATTTTTGCAAGGCGTCCAGATTCGGGGCAACTTTTAGTCGATACAGTTTTGTAAAGAAACTGATCTATGTGTTAAAAACAGGAAAAGTGCCGTACACCAAAAATAAATGGGAAGAAGGCGCCCCTGACAGGCATGCAATCTGTTAGGAATCACGGTCAAACCTTCTAATTCAATGATGACAACACCTACTCACCAATAAACACTGATGCATTCCTAGTGTGTATTTTACTTTTTACATCAAACTAAATGTTTTCCGTAATATTCCTTGCGCTGTGTCTCTTATGCGCGAACAAAACATTTCGGTTGGTAACACAATGACACGATGCTCAGTATAAAGTTAGAGTCGAAAAGAAGTTAAGTATAAATGAGTTGCAACATGTAAATTACATGTGTAGAACAAATAAACAAGAGATAACGAAATTGTCCTGGCAATGACATCAATAAAGTATATGTTTCACCAACAATAAAACAAGTTCTAGAGAACAGAAACAAAGACTAATGTAAATAGTGTAAAATACTTGAAGCAACTGAAAATTTCAATAGGGTTTCCACTTGGGCTTCTTGTGAAGCATGATAACGGTAGTGTTGCGCGAAGACGCGGACCATAAGCAAGAACAGGAAGACACACACACAGAGCGCAAACTAGAAACAGTTTATTCATGGAAGCACATGACCTTTTATACATCGCCACAGCAACATTACGCGTGGCAGAAGAGGAAATAGAGAAACGAATTTAGATCAAAACATTACCGTAAAAGTGACGCACTACTGAGATGGGACAATTCCTTGCTGTATAGTGTTGGAAGCGGCGCTAACACCTTTTCCCCCTTGGCTGGTGATATAAGCATCGATAATGAGCATGTGAATTCATCTTTGCTTCTTGCCAAGATTATACAGGAATAAAACTCGGGTTTACAACCGCACCTGTCGCAGTGAAGTGCCAGAAGGCTCCCGTCTTGCTTTTTACGTTGTTGGCATGCTCGCGCGACCGGTCATTGATGCAAAGACCGGTTTGTCCAACATAAAAGGGGTTACATGTTAGAGATCTTTGATGACTTCACCCTCAGTACATTTGCGTAAAAGGTATCATATTTCTTACACGCTTTTCTTGCTGTAAATGTGGATAGACCGGTGACAAAGCTGACACGTGTTGAAGGAAGTGAAAGAGTTCAGCAGGCACCGTGTGTATATGCCCCGCCGAAAAAGGAAGAAGATGAAAAGTTCAAGGCTTCTTGGAACTTAAGAACGAAAGAAGTTGCGATCGTTGGTGCCATAAGAGAGCTGCACGCCCGGCCCGGAACACTGGATAAGAATATGCCAGTACGTACTGGAAAAGTAGCATGAAAGCGCGTGAGCGTGCTACGGGATACTGGCTGCAGCACAGTAATTGTGCGAAGGAATTTGGTCCGGAACCCGACCCTCCCAGGCGCGAAGATATCGTTTGCCTAATTGATGGTACAGCGAGGAGGCTCCCTGAAGCGATGATCAAGGTGGAAACCCCCTACTACCAGTGGATAGTTACGTCTGTGTGTTGGAGAACGCACTTAAGGATCTTATCGTGGTAAATATCGAAGGTGCACGAGGCCCTTACGATCCGAAGGCTCGATATGAATAGCCAAGGAGTGAACCTTATCGGAACCGCCAGCACTGCAACCCTCGAGCTCAGTTCCAAAGGAGCCTGTTGAGCGTTCGGTAAGGTCGGACTACGATAGAATACGGCACGAACTTTTTTTCGAAGCAAAGGAGACTCCGCGAACTGCGAGAGGCTGCCGCACCTGTGACACCGCGCATTGAAACGCAATCAGCTGGGGGGCGCGCTAACAGCGGAACTTTTGATGAAAGATTGGAGAATGGGAATCAGGCACTGAACAAGGAAACCCCGAAGATCGACGGAGGTGAGAAGGGACAGCAAATCGCATCGGCGCGAGCACAGCTTTGCGGACGAGTGGATAAGCTTCGTTTACCTCAACAGCTAAGGAAGGCCAAGATTTACCCGCAAGAAAAATAAAAGGGAAAATACAGTGGCGTAAGCGCACAGCAGTCTCGAGATCCAAAATGTACGTGTCCATTAGCAGGATGAAACTTCGGAAGTGTTCATGTTGTTGCTGTTGTTGTTATGTGGGGTTTAACGTCCCAAAAGCAGCTCTGATTATGAGAGACGCCGTAGTGGAGGGCTCCGGAAATTTTGACCACCTGGGGTTCTTTAACGTGCACTGACATCGCACAGCACACGGGCCTCAACATTTCGCCTCCATCGAAATGCAGCCGCCGCAGCCGGGATTCGATCCCGCGACCCTCGGATCAGCAGCCGAGTACCATAGCCACTAGACCATGGTGGCGGGGCGGAAGTGTTCATGTTGAGTGAAACAATGTTTTCATGTACGTGTTTGTGTTACATTTGAATATTTTGTAAACTTTGATAACATCCAAGTGTTGAGTGTTATGTGAACCGATATGAGAGCGTTTAGGTTAGTACGCGTGTGTACGCGATGAGTTGTGATGTTTTCACGCGATGTATTGTGAACATTTATGTGACTTGTGTGTGCGCAATTGATTGTGAAGGTGACGCGACGTGCCGTGTGTAGACCTATGTGTTTGAACTTTCATGCGGACATATGTGTCATTGTCAGACGGACTTGAGGAAACTTTGTGTGGTGTGTTTTTGTGTGGGCACTATTTTGTGTGTTTTTGAACATTATTTCATAACATTCTTAAAGTGGGGGCAGTGTCATAAAATAGTGCCTATTTCGATGAAAAATGCCGCGTCGAGCTGAAGGGAAAGCCCAAAACAACAAGAAAAGCGGCGCGCGCGGATGAGGCCCCCAAGGTCACGCCGAATCTCCAAAAGGGGAGAATGTTGTCGAAAGTGTCTTATCGTGGCGAGCGCGCGCGCTAAAAAGACCTGGAGAGAGTGGAGGCGGAGAGTACCTCCCTATACTCCTCGCGCAGTGAGGGGGAGAAAGAGGCGCCGTCCGAGTGGCGAAAGACGGAGAAGGGGCGAGAAGGTTCCCAATTTTGTGCGTGCTTGTATCACGTGGGCCGCAGCGAAACTTCTAGAATCGCTTTCCAATGCTTTATAAACAGTCGACCACGGGCCGCGAGTAGAAGTAGTAGTGGTAGTACTAACAGTAGCAACAACTGAAGTGGTGTTTGACTCAGTGAGAAGGAAGAAGATGCTGTTGCACGAGCCAGCTGACAAGCCGTGCCTGCAAGCTTCGAGTTGAGATGATGCCTCGAGTGACTTCGTGAATAGGACTCTTCTGTGTTTTATTCTTTGTTGCTGTGAGTGAGCTTGTTCGTGTTTGTTGGTTTCGTGTAACGTTGCAACCCATCTGTGTTTGAGTTTGGAAGAGCCGTGTTGGTGCACGTTTTGTGTAACTACCTGCTTGATGAGAATATATTTGATTCGTTTGATCACCCTCGGCTATGACACGGTCTTTAAAGCACCACTGGCGTTTTGCTAGTGTGCTGAAGGGGATCGAAAACCTCATTGTCCAAGCTTTCGTGGGATCTTTTTGGGGGAACGAAGACGTTGGTTCTTGGAATTATTTCCGGCGATCGCGTGCCGTACCTCACAGATCGCGTTTGGTGACACATGGAACCCCCCCCCCCCCCTCCTCTCCTGCATGTGCGTATGCTGGTGAAATTAAGTAAAAAATAAAGTATGCGCAGTAAAATGCAATCAGGACGACAGGTGCAGTGGGCGTTTGGAGCAACGGCCTCTCATCGGTCCACGGGATGGAGTAGTCTTCGGAAACGCATCACCGAGACGACGCGCCCGATCATAGAAGACATCGTTGAAGGTTAATATCCGTTAAGCGTACATGACATCGTCCTCATCGGTGCGTATTGTACAGAATATTTGTCAGAATTGTACAAAATATTTCACTGCAAAGTGAAGATATGGTACGTGCACGCTCTTTAATACGTGTAACTTATTTCTACTTCACTTACGCCGGCGTGAACAGGAAGCTGCCTGGTACCTCACAGAACCTCGACTCGTCGGTGCACTAGCGAGGCAGGAATGGACTCTGGTCTTGGTCGATGCATAAGGCACATAATCAATTCCTCAGGACGGGTAACTGAGACGAGAATTGTCAGCACATGCAACAAGAGTTTACTTAACCTGTGTGCCCACAGCAGTAATCCATGCTTGTCGGCTGTCTCTTTCGTGCACTCTATTCGCAACTCCAGAAAAAGTGGTTCGTCTGGCAACATTGCTGAGAAAAACAAATATGGCTTCTATATCCAGGGTCACGGCCGCGCTTCCGCTTAGCGCTGCGCTAAAGTTTCTTGATTGCGTGTTCGGATCACAATGCTTCGTCGAATACGAAAGGGTTATTGCTGCCGAACATCTGACATTAATCGCTCTAAAAGATCTGAGCGGCGAAACAGCGGAAATAATTGCGCTGTGCGTTCCAACTTCGCACTTGTTCGGAGACCAGCATCAGATTTTGTTAAGGATAAAGAGCTTTTCCAGCGAGCATGAAGTTGAAGAAGGCAGGTACATGTTCATGCGTAGGAAGCCTCTCCGAAATATGCAAGCGCTTGTGCGCGACGTTGCTCCACTGAGCACAAATGCGTCACTTATAAAGGTGTGAAAAGAGTTCAGTTCTATGCGCGGTGCCGGAAAACAAACTTAGACGCGCGGTGAACAGGTCTAGGGCTTAAAAGTTGGAACTAGCGCAGTAAATCCTGAATTGTCACCAGATGAACTCGAAATGCAAACGCGCTACGTTAAACGATCACACATTACCTCCGTAACCACCAAGCAAACTACGAAGCGCTGCGCGCGTATGGGACGAAGGCGGCGAACGAAGGCAAGCGCTCGCTTTATATCCACTTTCTACAATGCATGCGGCCAAAATTACGTTAGCAATAATGCTACCGCGGTTGAAGTTGAGCATAGGCACGCTCACGAAACGTTACCAGATATACACGTATAAACTATGTCGCTATTTCGTTCTCGCGCTTGCCTAAACTACACTCCGGCTCTTCGAAAAGCGCGCAACATAATAAGCGCGCGCACACAGAATCTGTGTACTCACCGGGGAGGAAGAAATCGTCGCGAGTGAAGTGCCTGGACCAAACTAGCATAGTTCCCGTCACCTTCTTGCCGATGCGCAAGTTCCTAATCCATGTTGCCCTGCGCGAAGCGTCGTATGCTTCTTTGGGGAACCGATGAAATGACGTGTTGCAGTCTTTGCATCGCAATTACGCGCACTGAGGCACGCAACAAAAGTCTTTTGATGGGGATTATTTCTTTTTCGGGCAGCTTCAAGACGGCATGGCGCCGATTAAGGAACTACAGAGCTGTTTTACAGCCCGCGGTAATGCGATACCATGCCGCGTTTCGAGGTCGACCTTGGATCGGCTGTTTCCAGGAGCGTCCGCAAGGTGGCGAGCATTTAGATGGAGTCACGAATTGCGAGCCAGTGAAATTTTACTGCTGGCATCAACCCCTTCATGTGTAGACCGCTGCTTTTGGACTGAAAAACACAACAGCAACTACCAGCCTTCCTTAGGGGCGCAATCGCAAGGAAGAGACGTTCCGCATGAAGTAAATCAGAATGTATTGATGGCTTAAAGATGGCCCCTGTCTGTTCTGTGATAGATATATTAGTTGTGCCCATAACGTACATTTATAACCTGATTTTAAGCACAGATATTTTCCCACAACGTACGAAGCACGCGAAAGTTACAGTATTGTTTAAGGGAGGTGACAAAAATGATTTCAACAACTATAGACACATATCTGTCTTGCCATTGTTTTCAAAGCCCACAGAAAAGTTAATATTTATAAGATTGTCAAACTTCCTTGCAACAAATTCAATAATTACGCCAGCTCAGTACGGTTTTAGGTCAGGGCTTTCAACAGAAGTAGCATTGTTACGGCAAAAGGAAATTATATTAGGTAATATAGAGGACAGGAAACTCACCCTAGGTATATTTGTAGATTTCTCCAACGCTTTCGAGCGAATAAATCACAATACCCTTTTACAAAGGTTACCTTATTACGGCATACGAGGAAATGGACTGGATTTGATTACTAGTTAATTGAGCAACAGGCTACAGTGTGTAAGTATAAATGCAGAACAATCATCCTTGTAAAA